>PVKA01024362.1:0-34341 GCA_004027165.1 Ctenomys sociabilis | reverse complement strand
GTCCGATTCGGGCGAGTCAGATTCAGAGGAAAATCGCGACCCATCTCTAGAGCTCTCAGATCTGGCCTCCTCAAGGGCGCGCCGTGCTTCCCCTAACTCGGGCCGAGTCTCAGGGGGACCCTCTGTTTTTAAACAGGCCCTCACCATCTCCCAGATGGGGCGGACCATGGGGTCAATATCGCCCTCCTCCTCTGCAAACTGAATATCGCGGCCCAACTTCTCCCATGAGGGCAGGGTAAGCGAGCTGGTATGCCAGAACCAGGGAGCCATTATATCTAGGTGTTCAAGGAAGGAGGTCACAGTCCTCTTATCCAACCGCAGCCCGCGGGACTTCAGCAACATACGAAGGGAAAGGGCAAGCGGGGTGAAAATGAAAGGAAAAAGGGGAAGAAGCCTGATCGGCGCAGTAGCCTGCCGGGCACGCCTTTATTTTTCAGGCAGAAAACTCTCCTTCCTCAAGGAGACACAGGTTCCCCAAGGGTGTCGCGCCCACCCGGGGCCAGGTTAAGCCGCCGCTTACCTGAAGGTACGTACCACCTCTCCACTCGATTAGGGTCAGGACGGGTCCCCGTATGGGCCACCAAGTATGTCCGGCGCTGCTCCCGTCCCGCGGAAGAAGACACTCAGACACTCATACGCAGGGTGCAGCAAGCCTTTATCGAGTGGGATGCAAGCCTCTACATGTGTCCGCTATCCGCGGCTCCTACCGTGCAAGCATTTATCGGGTGTGATGCAAGCCTCTACATGTGTCCGCTATCCGCGGCTCCTACCTTGCAAGCATGGTGGATCTCGTGATACAGCAAGCTATATAGATTTCACAAACCAATCATAATTATACACGTGGCCGATTACTATTGGTAGATCTTAGAGCAATGGCGGGCTTATTCTAAATAAGGGAGAGGTTGGTACAGCAACAAGAACCAGGAAGCCGGATATGGGCGCCATCTTTGCAGACACAATGGGCGGGGGAGCGAGGAGCGGGCGCCATCTTGGCTTGGCTCCCAACACTAAATACCTTAAGTGCTTTCCTAAGGTCACTTGGGTTTATTCAAACAAGTTTGACTTCCTCCTAAAAGGAAGCTTACTTATATAGACGTGGTTATCAGAACAGTAAATATAAGGAAGTGTCTTCTTTATGCTCACCATCCCTCTAGTTTAAGATACATTTTCATTGTCACTGAGCCATGGGCTTGTGGTTTTTCTGCTACAAAAATCCTAATGCACAGCAATGATATCATCTTTTTCTGTCTTGAATGCATGTCTTGTGCTGCTTTTTCAAAAAATCGAAAGTCATGTGTATGAAGGATAATACACAAAGACGGGTCATATTCCATTTCCATGTGTACCTCCTGGGATAATCAAAACATATTTTTAAAAATGTATTTAGTGCAGGGTCTACAGTGTCTTACTACACAATTGAACTTATAGTGATCCTCTTGTTTTTAGCTTCCCAAGTACTGGGATTGTAGGCCAGGGGTGGGGCCAGCAGGACACACTGGGGATCAAGCCCCAGGCTCTGTGTCTACCTAAGCAGGCACTCTAGTCCACTGAGCTATCTGACCGGCCTAGTCAAAGCATCTTGATATCAAATCTTTCTTGTTTAAAATAATAGCAACAAGAGGGAGACTAAGTGACATTTGTTTAATTTTAAATTAATGACCATTAATCTACATGTATTTAGTGACCAGCTGACATATTTGGAATCTGTTTCACTTTTCAGAAGAGCAGTTTGCACTGAAGATAGCTCAAAGGGGCTTCTGTAGCTCTCCTTATTACATGATTGTTCAACTCAGCAACACAATGTTCTCTTGAAAACAGCATCTTAAGTTTTTCAATTCCACCTTTCCAGTGACGATTTTGCCTATGGAAAGTCACAGAGTCCTGGCTTCCTGTGGTGAAATTCTCTACAATTTGCTGCCCAAAGTTGGTTTTCTGAACTTGGCTGAACTTGGAATTTGGACATATGTGGCCTCACTGCAGGCAGTGTCATCAGGGGAAAGACGAGCTCATTGTTTAAGGTGGGAGAAGAGTTACACGCATGTCGAGGAATGATGTGTTTTCTGACATGAAGCTCCACAGGGGGTTTCTGTTAGCAGTACTGTTCTTGCAGGACCAACTAAAATTCTGTAAGAAAGTTGTTGGTGCAAGACAATCTTTAGTGAGAATCTCCTCAGAGGAGATAATTGAATCATCTCTTTGATAATACTAAGTTCTAAGAGCCTTGGTTGTATTTCAATTTTCAAAAATATGGGGAAAGATAACTGAAAAAAAATGGGGCCTCTTCATTGGTAACTGTGCTGTTTTTGCCACTTTCCACTATGGCTGGTATTGGAAGCCGGGACTCAGATTCCACAAAGCAAGTGCCCTACCACTGGGATCACTAACAGCCCAGAGTAGTTTTTATAAATACAATTTAATAATTTGCCCACCTATGGCTGGTATCTGGGATAGCATCGGTCTGACCTCTTATGAGTTTCTTTAAATTATTTCAATAAATAATCGTAATGAAACAGTACACAAATGGTAAGACATTGTAAAATGTGGACATATGGTAATTCTATTCTACATTTAGGCATCTGTCTCCAGAATTTGGTAACAAAATAAGTGCTTATTCAATTCATAAGCATTATTTTTAAAACACTTTTTCAATTATATTCTCTTTTCATAATCTTAAATAACTCTACCTTAATACAGTATTTTTAAAACCAATAGTTTTCTTGTCATTTATATATTATCATAAAGAAAATGAACAGGAAGTTATTCATAGTGTAATTGATTACTGAGAAACCTTGTGTCACTCTCAATTTGAAAATTCATCGAAGGAAATTATCCACAGTAACAATGAGCCACCATTTAGCTTCTCTCCTATTATCTTCTTAGTTGCTAAAATGCAAAATATTAAGTGAATGAAAAAAATAATGTAAGAACACACAATGTAAACAGATGGCATTCACATCTACTGGAAACAAGATTATTCAGTGTATACATCACAACCATTTCTGAGGCTTCAAGGTAGTCATGGGAAATATCTTGAATTTGAGTCCAAGAAGCTAGGGTCTCCATATAATAATTTTCATGAAACTGGAGAATAAATCCTTTGGCTTTTAGAATGTTCTTTCTCTAGGATACTCATGCATACCACTACCATTGGAAGTGCTGTCATACCATTGCCATCACTAACACGAGGAAATACAACATCCATGCAGGTCAGGCTTGCACAAATGGCTATGGCTTAGGTCTTCAATCTCAGTCAAAATGCTCATGCACTCAGAGATGGCGCTTTTGGAAAGTGACTACAGCATGAAAAGAGTTTATTTGACACCTGCAGGCTAAAAATGAGACTAGAAGGTAAGGCCTAGTGTGACAAGGAAAGACAGTTGGGGCCAGCCCGGAAGGGCAGATCCTTCTCCTGGCTCCTGCGAGCTCTGGCTGTGCTTTCTGGTTGCCAGCCATTAGCATTTTCTTCCTTCTGACTCTTTTACCACACTGTTTTCACTTTGAATCAGGTGGACTATGCACTGGCTGAACCTCTGGAACAGTGGGTCCAAGTAAACTCTTAAGACACCCATGTCAGGTAAATTGCCTAATAGAAGAACCATGGGGGCTGTGGTGGGCAAGTTCTGGGACTGCATCCCATTTCAGAGTAACTCACTGCTTGGAGTCTGTGAGGATCACCTTGCTGATCTGACACTAAATAAGAAAGTCTTGCGGGAATTAAAAAGTTAAAGAAACTTTTATTGTACATGATTGATGGTTCTCAAGTATCTGCTAACTTTAAGTGTCAGATAGTCAGTGTGTAAAAGAATTTAAAGAAGCCTAGCTATCAGCATTTTAAAGTGATCAAATTGCAAAGAGAATGCAAAATGTTCAGCTTGCTAAACTAAGATTTTAAAGCTAATGGAAACTTTGAAGTTCATCTCTGCTGTCCTCTCTCTTTCACTTCCTTCCTTAATTTCTAATTTTATAAAGACTGTTGATGTGAAAGTCGAGCCCCATTCCTAGATGTATCCCTAACTAATTTTGTGTCCTGTCTTGCCAAGTTCCAACTTGTATAATATCAGATAATTTGCTGATGAGTTCTGCCAGTCTCAAATGGCTTTGCAAGGAACGATTTTTCATCAGTGTGAAGTTTTAGTTGGTAAGCACTAGGATCTGACAGTGCACATCACTCCAGGAGCTGATTTTGCATATTAGTGCAGAAGAGTGTTGGGAGCTCAGCAGGTCTTGAACTGGCAAGTTGTTGGCAGCACTTGCTCGCTTAAACTCAGACTCTGTTGTCAGGAAGATCTTTTACACAAACATTGAGGTATGGCAGGCTGATGACATGGTATATTCTGAAGAAAATGCATGAATCACGAAGTCCTCTTCTGCTTTTGCAGTGCGGCTCATGCTAAGGGAGTGCTGATTATCGATTGATTATCTCCATTTTTTTGACTACACTAAACTCTTCCCAGTGATCTCTGCTCAACTTTAACAGAAGAAAACAAAAATAGTCTGTTATAAAATCCTCACATCTAAATTACAGTATGTAATCAGCTGGCTGTTTCTAAATATGTAGATCAAGGAATTAACAAGCACCTTTAATATTCATGGCTGTCAGAATGGATGTAGAAAAATTCATTTAAACCCCTTTTAGTAACACATTTGTTGCTAATATTAACTGAATGTGTGCTATAAATGTTCAGGACACATGCTTAAAATATTCTTGCTACAGAAAAAAATAATTTTAAAAATCAAGATTGCATAATGTTAAAGATACTATCTACTTTTCTAACTTCTCATTCACTCATTTTATGGTACCTTTGGCAAATCTACCCACTCTTCTTCATCTACAAAGTAGAAAGAATAGCTCCTTCCTGATAGCATTAATGTGAGACTAAATTCACTTGTATTGGTTAGAGCAATGCTATATCTGACTCTTAAGTTGAATACTATCTACTCCAAAAAGTAACTGACAGGACAAATTTTGGGTTAGCTGGTAGTTTTATAACTAAAAACTGGACATGATGGGGATGACATAATTATGTGTCTACCTTCTGACTCCTTTTTATATCCATCTAGGAGGTCATTAAAATATCTGTCCAATTGATATACAAATATTTAAAGCTGAAAGAAAGAACAAATGTCATCATGACTTCAACAGATTTAAAGAGAAAGAAGCAAGAGATTATCGTAAAGGTCATAAAAATGTTCAAGAAATCTAATCAAGATCAAGAAAGTATCAATATTACTTCCTTTTTTGTGTGATGACTGTACAATAATTATATTTTGGCTAATTAAGTGTGTCAATGTATCTTCTTAGAGGTAATGTGAGCAGTATAAAAATTGTGATAATAGTACTCAGGTATAAAAGCAAGAGCATCCTAAGTGGCTGACCATCACAGCATCCAATTCATGACTGGATGTTGCCTTCTGCAACGTGAGGCTGTCTTCACAGACCAGGCTTTACTGAGTGAGGATGTAATGAGCCTCAGCTCCTGAAGTGTGTGGCAAAATTTCATAACTCATCCTAGTGACAGTGTGTAGCCATTTGAGTAAGGAACTGTCAAGGGATTTGTCTTTTTAAGAATAGAAAAATATACAATACGTGTAGGACCCATAAAAATAGAAACAAGGAGAAAAGGTCGAAAGTAGGTATTGCAGTCCAGGTAATAAATACAAAGAAGCTAACAGATGTGCTCATCAACCAAATGCACAGAATAATAAAAGTTCATATTCTAGAATTTCTTTTAATTATCAGTAGCATGGACAAGAATTATATGTTACCTTAGCTGATACTACTTTTAAATCAAAAGTGAAATTTTATATTGAAAAATAATTCATCTAAGGCAGAAATCTGGCAGAAAGATTATGATAATTTTACACCATACTAAACAGCTTCCTATCAAAAACCTCTTTTCTAATAAGCTTGTGATCACCTTTAACCAACAATTTTATAGACCTAGAGAGAGAGATGCATTTGCTCATCCTTGATTAACTGAAAGAGTTACAAAGCCACATTCTGAAGGCTGTAGTGCATGACGGTATCTCTAATATAATGCTTGGTTGAGAAATGGTTCCTTAGATAATGTTTGGCCACAATAACCACTCAAATGTAAAAGAACAACCAGCAATTCACATTCCATAGAGGTTCCAGAACTGCTAGGCTTGGAATTACAGAACATGCTGAAACTCAGAGAAGTGCCAAACCAAAATTGAGATGGATACTGCTATACTTCTGCCAAAATTCATTCTGAAGGTCTGAGAGCTTATAGAGCCTTCTAGCTTTACAAGTCTGGAGGCAAGAGAAAGGAATTTTGGTGCCCAGAGCTCAAAATTGCAGACAAGACATCCTGAGATGATTGTCTCACTATTGATTAGTAAATTCTAATGTGGAACAAATTATTCAGTCTTTTGTAATGCTAGCTGGGAGCACTTTATAGCTATTATATGCACACAATCTCTTTTATAACATAATATTCTGAGGGCAAAGCCATTTTCTTAACCCCTGTAACACTGTGCAAAGTTTTATAAACACAAGCAAAATTTTTGTTGGCTATCTTCATGCTGTTTCCATCTATGCCAGGGCTTGTTGTTTTATTTAAGAAAAAAGGTTGTAGACCTATATTATCACAATTTCCCTTGAATATTTTGTTATATTGATTAGTGAAAATCTTAGAGTCTGTTTTTTTCCTTTTGAAACCAAAAGAGATAAATTCTACAGAATGAGTAGAAGCTAGTGACAAATTAATAAATGGTGATAATAATCTCTAATTAATTGTTCTTAAAAGTATAACTTATGTACTATATTTAGCTACTAAATTAAAAATATTAATAGAAAGAGAAAGAATATTAGCCTGTTATATCCTAGTATCTTAAAATCTATATTATTTAAATTTAAAGGAATTGTGTTTATTTCATGCTAGATGTAAGAGATACCTAACACTCTTCTCCAAACTTTCATTCATATATTTTTGATTTGGAAATAGAATCAGAGAGAATTAACATATAATTCATGGCTACAGAGTTCAAATATAAAGAGTGGAATTCAATAGTAGGTCTATCATATGCCAAAGTATATTTTGGGCTAATATACTGGATAGTGACTATGCATAACAATATGTGATGGCTCATGAAGAGATGGAGAGCATGCATCTCCATTTTAGTAGCAGCTGATCCTCCTTTTGAAACCACATTTATATCTAAACAATTATTATGCCATGTTTTAATTGTCATTTTTAAGTGTTTATTAAGGCACTCCAGACATTTAGTAGAAGGAAATGTGACACTGGAATAACTGCCAGTTGAACTATCTGTTCACGAGTAACTGGTTTATGAAAAGGTGGGGCTTGGGAAAACGGCTCCTCTGGGTAGACAGATGAAATGTATTCCAAATCTCAGATCTAGAAAGTAGTGTGACAAGTACAATAAATGAAATTATACTGAATCAAAGGAGAAAGTGAATAATGAGCAGAAATAAAATAGGAAACAGGTGGAGGGCAGATAATGAAAGGATTTCTGACTCACGGACAAATCTACTCACCTTTGTGGTACTGAAGATTCACGAGATTTACAGTCACTTGTCTAGGGTGTTTGAAAATATGTTTCAAAGGTGAAAAAAGAATGCGTGATTCAGGTACCCACTAACATAAGCTTTCTCTAAGTGAATATTTGTAACAATTGAGTGGCATTGACAGACAGATAACTGAGCTCTCGCAGACATAAAACTGACTAAGCAACTGAATGATAGATTTAAAAACATAGTATGCGACAACGACTACAAGGGTAGTGACCTGGTAGTTACTTTCACACCAACATGTCTCAGTAAGTGCCAGCCTGGATGATTAGAAAACACAGAAAGGGACAAATGGAATGTGATACACAGCGTAGAAGATCAGAATTAGCCCATACTATAGGTACAATTGTTTAAGAAAAAAATAATACTGCATGGTAATTTGCTTTTTTAAAAAGTGACTTTTAACTCAACCACTTTTGTTCCATGAGTGCATTATCTAAAGGATAAGAGAAGAGACTGTGAGAAGCACATTAGTGTGCGGAACAATTTCAAGCAAAACAGAAAGCAAAGGGAGTGATCTCAGAATATATTTCACGTAGAAGTATTCTGTAAGGTCTAAGAAATGATACATATGTTTAACAAGCTTTTATTAGTATTTGCCCAGGTGCTATGAATGAAATTGCACATCTGCTCTATTAAACTTCACAGTCTTTTTTTCTACACTTAAAACATTGTTCATATACACATAATAAGTGGAATGTCCATAACATAATATTTGAAAAAGTAATCTATTTAGTTTATAACATTTGTTTTCAAATGTTATTCTCCCAAGAATAATATAAGTATTATGCTTCTATAATTTTAACATACTAACATCTATATATCTTGTATGCCATATATATGTTACTTTTTGTAATATTTATACTGATTTTTTTTTTTTTTTGAACTAGGGATTGAACACAGACCCTTGCACTTGCCAAGGAAGCGCTTATTCTACTGAGCTATCTCCCCCGCCCAGATTATTTATATTTTTATTTATTTGTTTGTTTGTTAGGGGGAACTGGGGATTGAACTCAGGCCCTTTCACTTGCCAGGCAGGTGCTTATTCCACTGAGCCATCTCTGTGGCCCCTTAAAAGTCAATTGCTGTGTCAGTGCGTCCTGGGGGAGGGGCCAGCAAGGCAAGCCTGTAGATCGAACACTCAGCCCATGCACCTGCTTGCGGGTGCTTTACAATTTTGTAACTTTAAATTATGGCACTATTAATTCTGGTAGTACTTTACTTGCTAAGAATACCAGTACACTGTACATATGTTTTATTTAAGAGCATCACAAGGGATATAAAAAGATAAAAATTTGGATGAAAATGTTTCAGATTTGAACCGCTAGCTTTGTTCATGATTTTGTACACCTTACGAATTTAAATTCTCATCCCTCTTTTTTACAGTTTTAGCTTTCCATAGATCCGTGTGCACAGCACCCTTGTCAAATCCCTTGTGGGGAGTCTGCACTCCCGTGGCGTCGAGCATCTGAATTCTTCTTCATTCCCTTTCCCTTTCTTTCCTCTCCCTTCTCTCTTTTCTTCATCTCCTCCTCATTTAAAAAAGATCCATTGCCCTAATTCCCATTGCAGCATCTGTTTATTTCGCTTATTCTTATGTGAAATGAAAATTAGAACGTTTATCTCAATTAAGTTTTATAAAAATAAAAATAATTGACAAGAAAAAAAAAAAAAAAAAAACTATAAGGGCCCGGGACATGGCTCCGTGGAATAAGTGCTTCCCTGGCAAGCACAAGGGTTTGAGTTCAATCCCAGTTCCTCCAAAAAATGATATGTTATACTAATATATATAAATATATATATATATATTATATTATATATTATATATAGTTGAGATAATGTATTATCTCAGTCTACTGCTAAATACATAGTAATCATTCACGTTAACCATTTTGAATATTTAATTGGTTCTGCAGCACTCTTTCTTCATTTTCTTCTCCTGTTCCCCCTCTTCTTTGCCTTGCTACTCTTTCTCCATACTTCAACAGCGAGGCACCTGCATGAAGCAAAACTCAGGCCAGACATGGCCCAGGGACGTAGGCATCGCCCTGGAGACACCATCACTGCTTCCCTTGCGACGGTGTCATTACTTCCCTTTCTCAGACTGTACCAGGCTACCACTTTCTGAGAGTCAGGTGATGTAAAGCATGAATGACAGAAACACTCTCATTCTCCAAATAGCTGTTTAAGTATTGCTTGCATGGGTGTGGTTAGAGAGAGGTCAGAAGTTGTAGATTGTTAAGCCCTGTAATTGGTCAGTATTTGTAATTGGTCAAATATTAATATACAATTAATGTTGTATATTAATTGTTTTCTTAAGAATTGGGGGCCAGGGAGATAGCTCAGTGGAATAAATGCTTGACTGCCAAGCACAAGGCCCTGAATTCAATCCCCGGTACCACAAAAAAATGAAATAAAAAGAATTGTTGTACTCACATGCCATGGGCCCTGCCCTTGGGGCACGCTGAGCTGGCAACTGAGTACCAGTGTGGTGTCGCGCACCTGTAATCCCAGCGCTGGGGAGGCTGAAAATAGAGGATCACTAGGAGTCCGAGCTGCATAGAGACCCTGTACCAAATATATAAATGGGGGGAGAAAAAGAAATAAAAAAATATGTTAGGCTTTAAACACTTTGCTTTGTCTTCAAATCAAATAATATGTAGAACACACCTGTATACTATCTAATTTTGAAGACGTCTTTTGAATGATCATGTCAGTTTACAACCAACAATGCAGACTTTGAAATAGACCATAGATTGTTTTTCTTGTGTTGAAGAAAATGGGATAATCAAGCATCCTTCAGTTTGATAGAAGGCACTACAGAAACCCCTGTGAGACTCCAGACGTTTAAACAGAGAGGTGCTTCAGCCTCCTCTCTTTTACATCCACGTGGGAGGGCCTGGGAGCTTTCCTGCGTGCAGCAACTGCTGGTCAAGTGCAGTCAGTTCGCCTTGCTGCTCACCACAGCCCAGCAGAGCAGATGTTCCTTTGTTCAATGATAACAAACTGGAAGAAAAGTCAACATGAGGTCTATAAAAATTCTACACCATAAGGAACAGAAAAGTTTTACCCTAAAAAAGAAATGGAAAGAAAAACTGTTTCAAAACACTATTCTGAAACGGACAGAAAAGTAGTCTGTCCTTTTGTAGGAGGACAATAGAAACAAGACCATTGATTAAATAATAATACCATGTAACATTCATATTCCTATACCAACAAGCACATGGTCATATTATTAAACAATAACAAGATAACTTTTAGAAACTAATAACACTCAAGTAAAATAATCTGAATTAAAAAAGAATATTATAGGGCCCCATAATTTATTTTGTAGTTGCATCTACTACTGCTAATACTTCATGAATAGGTGAACTAGCTTCCACTGTAAATAACACTATTATCGGACTCACAGTGATTCTCCTGTTTACAGCATCCCGAATGCTGGGATTACAGATGAGCACCACCACACCCAATCTCAAGGGCTGCCTCAGTGCACTCCACAGGCAGGGCAGCGCAGGGCAGGGCAGGCACAGCAGACCTGGGGATTGAACCTCTGGCCCCTGCACTTGCATGTCAGCGTTTAATCCACTGAGTTTCTTGGCCTGCCCTTATTATGAATCTTAAATGCATGGTCTCTTTTTTCAAAAAAAAAATGTGTTGTAAGTGTCTTTGCCCACCCTGTGTGCAATTACTGGATATATTCCATTATTCTACTTTGGATTTTTAGTGCATCTAATTTGTCTTTGTGTTGTCATCATCCTTATGCATGTGCCTGTGTGTATGAGGGTGGTCTTTGTATATTCCAAAGCCACATTGTTTGCACTTTTAAAAAGTTATTATTTTTGCTTTCACATGTAGAACTAACATAATAGTCTAAAAATGCTTTGCTTCTGGTGTTCACTGTAATTGTCCAGTACCTGAGTCACTACATAGACTTCAGCACTTCCCTTCACTGTTGCTTAAATAATAGGCAGTTGATAGTACATGCATGTGTCTGGTTCTGGAATCTCTGTTTCCTAATGGGAAGTCTTTCCATCAGGTCCTAGTGCATTGTTTGAGTGACTTCATAGATGTAACTAACTTAATCCTGACACCACCAGATTAAATATTAGTTTTCCTTGTCCTCTCTTATTATACTTGAAGAAACCGAGGCACTGAGATGGTAAGCAGGCTTGAAAGGCCATATTGCTTAGTCAATGGGAAACTCAATGATATAAACTCTGGCAAACAAAGTAAACCTAGCAAAGAAGTTAAGGCAAACTCAGTAGTAAGGGCTACACCTTATAAATTGTGAAGCATAAGAAAAAGAAAATTTAGTGTTCTTTCAAGTGTTCATGAATCCGTTATTTTTCCATCTCCAACTACACTTTGCTTGTCTTCCGAGAAAATATTTACCCTCTCATATGGCTTCCATGGAGAAAACAGGGTGATGCACGCTATCATCCCCCACTAAGGGGTCAAATAATATATCAGGAAATGACTTCTGTGCTGATATTAGCAAAATCTCTTTTAATGGATTTAAAATGGAAACTGAAGGCAGGGTTCCAATTTTTAAGGAAATGGTAGGAAGTAAAAAATAGAAACACTTAGAAAACATCTAGCTATGAATATAGGAGGGAGACTGCAGTGTTTAGATGAGAGAAAATACCAAAAGGAAGGTTCTTTTCTTTCTCATTTTGTATTTTGTTCCAACATATTTGGCAAGGAAATGTATGAGAACAAGATGAAACTGTAATGAGATGAAACTATAGGGGACACTCAGGCCTGCAAATTCCATCTGGCTACTTTATGCAGTCTGGGCAGTATAGAAACATATTGACACATGGGTCATTTAAATTTTTCACATTTAAAAGAAACAAAATTTAATGAGAAAAAGAAAACAAAAAGTACTTTCTGAATTATTTAGAAATATTACAGGAGATGAAAACTGCTTAGTAGTTTCCATTGTGTAGATAATGCATCATGCTCAATAAATAAACGCTAACCTTACCTTAAGAGCAAATACAAGAATGCATTATTAAAGAGGAATAAAATTGCTTGCCTTCATTATTCCTGCAAATTTAATGGTATGTATATGACTTAGAAGCTGTACTTAAATTTTAAAACAGCCCATTTTAATTGGGCCAAAGACAAATCAAAAGGAGATTCTATATGCGGTTGCTCTTCAGAGACTTTATTAGTTTTAATCAGGGAGGTTTCTCTTATTCTGCTTCCTGAAATCTCTAGACAACTTTTATTGGGGTTCACCAGGAATTTAGGCCTTTTGAAAGTTCTCAAAGGACAGACAAAATGTTTTAGGGAGATATTTAAGTCAAGGTTACCCTAGGTTAGGAAAACAAAATAAAACAAAACAAAAACGTGTTCCATTCATCTTTAGTATTTCTGTTGAATTAATCAGCCTAAATTTTAAAGTATTTTAACCCACCAAATTAAACATAATGGCTAATTAAGTATCACTGCTCAAATGGAACAAGAGATATAAAAGCATGGATCACTATCTCCTTTCCTATGTTTTTCTTCTTAAGAAATAAAAAATGACATGCATTATTAAAGACCTAGCCACATCTCTGTCTTTTCGTTCCTCAGAATAATTATTTTTCTATCGGACTCAATTGATTTTGGTTGTTGTTGTACGTTTCCTTTTGTATTTCTGCTTTTCGCTTGTTATACTAGGGAGACTATATGATATTTACACATGTGTGTCTGGTTTACTTCATTTATGAGTATATATTCAAGTGGCATCCACTTCAATATGAATGCTTCAAACTTATCACTCTTAATAGCTGAGTAATACGCCATTATATAGAAATACCACACCTTTTTCAACCATTCCTCATGTGATGGACATCTTGGTTGTTTCTAAGATTTTGCTATCACACATTGTGCTGCTATAAACAGAGGTACACATAAACAAAGTGAATGGCATATGCTGCAGGATACTAATCAGCTTTTCTTCTGGATGGTTAACAACCTAAGTTCACAAGTCAGAGTTGAAGAAATAGAAGAGCCACAAGGCCAGCCAACATTTTGGCCCTAGCCTTTCAAGGTCAGCGAAGACTCAGGACATAGGAGAACCTGTACTGCAACATCATGAAACTCAGTTGAGCCCCAAATTTCCTGAACAAGGAGATTATGGAGCCACAGAGGAAAGAGATTGAAGTTCTATAGCGTGCCTGGGGAGAGTCACATGGAGAGAAAACTTTCTCTCAAGCTCTCACAGAGAGCAAACTGGTCAAGCATTGGCCGTGACTCATTCACATGGATGACACAGACAAAGAATCTACAGAATAATGTACAGGACTACAAGATAAACCCTGAGAGGACTTTACTGACCACATAAGAAACATAAAGTACATGTGTTGGTATATAAGTCTTGTTCTATCTAGGTCTTAACCATCCAGCAGAAAAGTATAAAAATGAAGTATACATTGTGGGGCCATAATATTAAGCTGAGCTGTAAATGGCTATGGTCGACAACTTCTTTGAATAACTCACTATTGTTGTGGAATGCTGGACTGTGTTGGTTTGTGTTGTGGAGTTCAAGCACTTAAGTTAGTTGAATGACAACGGAGTGCCCATCTTTGACAGGTACAGACAAAGGAAAGGATACAGAAAGGAAAAATCATGATGTGTGTGTATAGACAGTACAGTTGGGATAGATAACGCTGTGCTTCTACATAATCCTATGAGAGGCAAGATTTGCACTAATGGTGGTTGGACAGGATATTATGTCAACTTCTAGTACTATAGACAACCACTAGGAAAATAACAAGGTAGAAAGTGTTAATTATTGAATCTTTGATGTAATTCAGGTATAAAAAATAAGATACGCAGCTATACTCTTTAATGATAAGAGACATACAGTATAATAATGTCTGTAAGTATAATATCATGTATGCACCTTATATGATACCAAAACATTATGAAAATTGTTTACAGCTGGGCGGGGTGGTGCATACCTGTAATCCCAGCACTCAGGAGGCTGAGGCAGGAGGATTGTTGTGAGTTTGAGACCAGCCTGAGCTACAAAGTGAGCTCGAGGCCAGCCTGAACTGCATAGTGAGACCCTGTCTCAAAAAGACAAAAAAATAAAAAAAAACTGTTTGCAATGTATTAATTTATGAAATCCATCTTGTCAAGGTGTCTTTAAACTGTCTCATTGATATTTGTACTTCAATAAAACAAAAATTTTTTAAAAAATTACTTTTCTAAAATTTGAACTTTTATCCTAGTCAGAAAACATGAGCCATGCCTCATATAGTCCTATCTACTGGGTGCTCTGAGGCAGGGTACTAAATTTGAGGTCAACCAGTCGCATTACCCTGTCTCAAAGTGAAAAGTTTTATTAGAAGAGCTGTGAATGTACATAGTTTTTCAGTAATCCCCAGGACTAATGAAAAACTTGGCCCCCCTTTTGCATTCACACAGAATATATATTATCTTGTATGCTAATTTCATATGATAAACAAAGCTTTGAAAGCTGAAATTTCTTTCTGAATGACATACTGTTAGTTACATTTACATTTATGTATGCGTATTTACAGGTCTGTGAAAACAATTACATTATTTGACTAAAATACAATTCCCCAAATGAGTTTCTTTTGTATTCTTCATTGCATACACATTAAAATAATAACCGCAACTGTGTAAACAGTTTTATATACGAGACTAATTCTGGGATAAAAGCAACATTGATTTCCAAAGTTTTAAGGACAGGTGCTGTAGCATTTTCCCTGTGTCCTGGTTACAGAGCCCTCTCAATGTAACTTCAGCTACTATGATGCATTAGAAATGTGAAAACACAAAAGAGTTTGGTTTCTATGTCCGGCAATTAGTGCAACTACAATTTTTTTCACAGATTTATGGATCGCTTCTTATTTTTCTGTGAATTATGTAATAGGTAGACATTTGATTCAAATTGTTTGATTCATCCCTGCTATTTATTTTGCAACATAGATATTATTTTGTTTTCTGAAATACAAACATGTGCTTTAATCATTTTGTATATTTTAAAATTTCAATGTTTCTTTCAACGAAGGATGATTTTACTTTAAAATGTTGCATAATTGAATTTTTCTGAATTTTGTGTCCCACTTAGAAATTATTCTCTACATAATTTTGATTTTTTTTCTTCTTTACTAAGTGTCCTAAAGTGCATGGTTTGAAGTAGGCATCTTTTCCACTTACTCTGTCATGCAACCAGCCCAGTGCATTATGACTTCCCTATTATATCACAACTATATTCTCATTGCTTTAATCTCATTAAGCTATCACACAGCAATATTTGAGCATTTATATATTCCATAGAACATGTGCTTAAATGTCATGAAGAATAAATGGGAGCAATACATGCTAGAAGTTCATATTTTTAAAAGATTTTGACCCTTGTGATAACTTGAGTGATAAAATAGGTGAAGTGATTTTAGGAAAGTACATATCAAATACAAATTAACTTTTGAAATTATTAGCTCTATTTTCCCATATCATTAAAGTGTCCCTGAAAATAGTTTAAAACAACCTTAGAGTATTTCTTCATAAGTAATATTTTTTAAATTCATTTTTTAGGAAACTAATTTCTAAGATATCTAGGTCATTGCACTGTTATAAGTTTCAATTTATTTGACAATTTTTTATCTTTTCTTCCACAAAGACCGCTAATCTTTTTTTTTTTTTTTTTTTTTTTTTTTTTTTTTTTTTTTTTTTTTTTTTTTTTTTTTTTTTTGTATTTTAGCGAATCATCTACAGGGTGTTCAGAGTATCACTACTAGATCAGACTCATAGTGATCTAGTAGTGTTTACAGCTTCCCAAGAACTGGGATTACAGGTGCAGGCCACCTCACCCAGTCTCAATTGAGATCTCAGCCTGCCCCGGGGGCGGGGCTGGACTGCAGGCCCAGGGATCGAACCCCCAACCCTTCCTTGCAGGCACTTTATTTATTTATTTATTTATTTATTTATTTATTTATTTATTTTTTATTTTTCCTTTTTTTGAGACAGGGTCTCACTATGCAGTTCAGGCTGGCCTTAAGCTCACTTTGTAGCTCAGGCTGGTCTCGAACTCACAACAATCCTCCTGCCTCAGCCTCCCGAGTGCTGGGATTACAGGCATGCGCCACCACGCCCGGCTTTTGCAGGCACTTTAATTCACTGAGCTATTTGGCCAGCCCAAGATCTTTAATCTTTATGCATGATGCCAAGTCCAGTATCCTTTTTTACAGGACTAATGGCTAATTATTTCTGATGTCATATCTTCATTTTAAGCTCATTTTAACATTTTATACACTTTTTCCCAGATTAACAAGCCATTTCCTTCTCTTTCAAAATAACTATTTTACTCCTTTGTATGTCAATTTCCTGCTTTTATCTGTAAATCTCCCATCTTATATGTAAATTTTTATCTACAGCTATGGCTACAACTTCAGCTTTATCACTTTCACTGGTGAAATAAATGACTAAATTTTTTTTTTAATTATTAGTGTCATGAAATATCTTTTATATATGCAGTAAAGAATAGAACAGAAACTCATTAATACTTTACCCAAGTAATTAAACAGCATGCTATTATTTATTATCGTTGTAGACTCAGTCATTTAAAGCTACAATTCCCAATTCACAATCTTGAATTGGTTTTTGTAGATTTCTCTGGTAACTGCAATTTACATATAAAATTCTTTCTGACAGTTTTGTCATGGATACTTCTACTGTCCACCACAGGGAAGACACTTCTGCTCAGGTCATTTTGTCATTACCTGCATCAGTGAATTAACCCAATTCTTCCACCCAACCACAACTTGTGACCCTCTCAGGTCATCCACTGTGGAGGTTCACAATCACTGCTCCCTGTCCCCATGTGTCCTTCTGTGGACATATGGGCCTCATTCTTCTTTTTTTTAAAATTAATTTTATTGAGAAAAAAATTGCAATGAGACAGCTTCAAAACAGGTTGGTAGAAGAGTTATAACAATTACTACATTGCACATTGTTGTCCTTGTGTTAGTCATTCATAGCACAGGATACAGACATGATATTCTGTCCAAACACTATTAGTACAAGTCTTTCTTCTTATTGAATTAACAGAAAGTAGCTATATATCTAGTCTAACTATTTTGTATATAAGATACAAAACAGTCCTTCATTTATATCACCTTTGTTTCTTTAGTTTTCTCAGAGATGGGTATTCCATTGTCATCCAAATACTGTAGGTGCATGAATTCAGCAAAATATTCCAATATAGTCCAGTAGTCCACAGCAGTAGTAGGTTCTCCATAGGACTGGCAATGTCTGAATCAGTTGATTTGAGCCTTCCACAGCTCAGCATATTAACATGGCTTCACTTTTCAAATGTTATTTCTATACTTTTCTGCTGGATGGTTAAGACCGAGATAAAGCAAGACCTATATAGCAAGAAATATAACTTTTGTATCTAATAAGGTCAGTCAAGTCCCCTCGGGACTCATCCTGAAACCCCATACTGCACTTCATAGATCCTTTGTCAGTGTCAGCCTTATGGATGAGTCGTGGCCATTGCCTGACCAATTTGCTCTCTGTCCTGGCAGGGGAGATACCGTGTTCATGAAGGTGGTTTTCCCAGGCAAGGCTTATCCATAGCATCATTCCTCTTTATGCAAGTTAAGAGTATAATTCAGTATAAGTATAGTGCTCTAACCTATTTGTGCCACTGGAGCTCCGAGAGCATAATAATTAAATATGAACTACACATTTTTGTTTGGTCCTTATTTCCATTCTTTCTATACTCATTGCTTCTTCAGGGAAAATAATTATATTCTGAGTGGTTCCAAAATATATATAATCTTTTTTGTTTATATATAAGAGCTTGATATTTTTGAAAAAACACAAATTTTTTTGCAATAGCTATCACTAAAAATTAATGCTTATATATTTCAAGGGGGCTACCGTATGGTAGGTTCAGGGAAGAAGCGGGGCCCCTTGTGGAATTCTGAAGCCTGAATGTAGGAGAATATCCAGGCTAGGGACCACTCTAATGCAAAGTATCAGCCTTAGGGAGGTTAGGATGGAATTCCTATGAGGAGGAAGGTTAGTACAGGTTATAGAAGGAAGGCAGCTTGTATACCTGAGAAGCAGACCAGTAACCCAGAACAGGTGGTCAGCAGCAATAACGGATGAAAGCAGCCAATACGCACAATGTACTGAGACTTATATAGGTGCTGGAAATAAATAATCCCAGTTTCTTCCATTCTTATATTTGTCACTGCTCTATTTCAAAGTGATAAATTTGCCTTGTAGCTTCCTCAGGGTGTGTATAGATTTCATTAGTTTTCTGTTATACAATGGATGTCTTATGGACAAAGGAAAGAGGGACTTATAGTAACCTGAGAAACAAACAAAAAATAAAATTAATGATGATGTATTATGTTGGAGCACATGGGTACGATTTAGGATTATGCAGTTAACTAATAATATTGCTTATACTAATAATATAAAAAGTAATTTGTATTAATCACCATATTAGAGTGATATTCAATGGATTTTATGATTGGATAATTATGAAATTATATTAGCTTTCTCATCACTGACCCAACAATCATAATTTCAGTGTAGACAGGCATACTTGGATTATGTCTCAGTGGTTATAGAAAGTAATAGGCTAATTCTAAGGCAGAATGTCATGGTGGATTATTGTAATGGAACAAAAATGTTGAATTCAGGATGGCTGAGAAACAGAGGGGGAACCTATGTGAGCAAAGAAGGGAAGAAGTAAATAATTAGACCCCAAAGGCCATGCCAGAATAACTCACATGGAAACATCCCAAACCACTCAGAAGTATAGTCCATCAATCCCCCAGTCAGACCCAAGAGACAGTCTAGTTGACAGAAGTAAACCATCACATTCTACTTTTTTCAGTTTGAAATACAAACATCTACATAAGCAATATATGAGGTACAGAGTGGTAATCACTGGTGTTTCAAATGACTTAGGCAGCTTCTTACACTATGAGGACAACACAATATTCAGTTTTTATACATTTGAGACTTATTTATTTCACTATGAGTATGGAGTCAAGTGACATCCATTATCCTATATATGTCTCAAGTATATCCTTTTTTATAGCTGTGTAGTACTCTTTGTGAGAAAAAAAGGACATCACTTTATCTGTTCTGCAGGTGATGGGCCCTTAGATTGTTTCCAAAATTTAGGTAAGACAAATTTGCTGCTATAAAAATGTGTACACATATATCTGTAGCACTGTTTTATGATGTTTCTAATTTTTTCAGGAAAATACCTGAAAGGGAACAGCTGAGCTGAATGGGACTTCTAATCCTAGCTGTTTAAGAATCTCCACACTGATTTCCAATGTGGTTGCACACTGCAACACAGTTGTGTGTCCAGGTGAGGGGTGTGTCCTCTTTTATTTTAAAGAAAAGAAAAGAACCAATAAAACAATGGTTTAAATTTCTAAACAAGACTGTAAGTGGTTAACAATTGTAAGTGGATAACATATGGTTATCTTCAAAGTAGTTGTTCATGTTGTAAGATATAGACACACAAGACTGATCAAATAGTATTGACATACCTTTCTTTTGAACAAATTAACAGAAATTAGTACTATAACTAAGTTTACTATCATCTGTATGTATATTTATGTGTCATTCCTTTTCTCATCCTTTTTTATTTTTACCCTCATTCCAGGTTCTCTTTTGAGTAGTGTCTTTCCATTTCATAGTATGAATTATCCATTTTGGGCCTTATTTATTTCTTCAGCTTCTTAAACTAGGAAGACAATGATGTTTGCACATTGAAACTTATAATTTCATTTATGAGCATGGATTCAAATTACATCCATTTCCCAATAAATGTCACAAGTATATCCCTCCTTAGAGCTGAGTAGTACTCTATTATATAAAAGTACCAAATATTTTTCATTCACTCTTTGTTTGTATCTCTCAAAAGATTAATGATGAAAATGTTTTTATATTTTAATTTGCCATTTGGATTTTTTCTGAGAAGATGTGGATATCTCAGATGTCCATTTTTGGACTGGGTCTTTGAATTTGGGAGGATCTGATATTTTTCAATTTTTATGTGTTTTAGAGACTCATCCTTTGCCTGAGGAACACTTAGTTCATTTTTCCCACTTCGTGGTTTGTGTTTTCACTCTGTTGTTGATTTCTTATGCAGTGAAAAAAGCTTTTTATTAAGATGAAATACTAGTTGTTGATTCCTTAAAGAACATGCAGTTTGAGTTTTGTTTAGGACCTCTGTTCAGACATCTGTGTCTTCAAGATTTTAACTTACTTTCTCTTCCAATAGTTTCAGCATTTCTGTTTTAGTATTTAGATATTTTATATGTGTTCTATTTCTTTCTCTAACATTTTTTATTGTTTTCTTCCTCTGCTGGATTTTTGAAATCTTGATTATATGTCTTACTATAGTTTTGTGTTGGTGACAATTGTTTGGAGTTCCATATGCTTCATTTATTTATATGTAAAATTATTTGTCCACTTTAGAAGTGTGCTGTCATTATTTCTATGCACAGGTTTATGGCTTCACTACAGTGACAGAAGAGGGCCTGCTAGATAGCTTAGCAGACTAAAGCACCTACTTAGGCAGGTGTGGGGACCAGGGTTTGATCCCCAGGGTGCCATGCTGGCCTGGCCTCAGAGCACGCTGAGATGTCAACTGATCCTGGCACATGCTTGTGATCTCAGCATCTGGGAGGCTGACAACAGGAGTACAACTATGAGTCTGATCTGCGTAGTGAGATACTGTAGACCCTGTACTAACTACATAAAAAATAGTGATTAAAGAATATCAATATTAAATAGTATGTAAATTTCTTGTAGAACTTAGAAGTAAATTCAGAAGAAATTGAGCATTTTTTGTTGGTAAGATTTCAATCAAATTTTCAGTCTTATTAACTGATATTGGCTTACTGAGAAATTTTATATCTTTTTATTCGACTTTGATAATTCATGCATATCTAAGATTCTATTACTTGTGTGTTTTCCATCCTATTGCAAGAAAGACTTTTAAAGCAGCTATTTATGATCTTCTGCATTACCATGGGTTCTGTTCTTATTTCAAAGCATGAACTTGAGTCTCTCTTTTTTATTTTACTTTTTTGATAAGGCAGTTTAAAAGCTTATCAATTATATTTACTCTTTCAAAGAATGAACTCTTTATTCATCAATTCCTTGTATGTTTTTCCTGGCCCGTATGTATTAATTCTTGTTCTGTTTTTTTATAATTTCCTCTTTTTTCCTTGCTAGTTTTTCTCTAGTAGCTTAGTGTAACATTAAGTTATTTATTTGTCCTTCTTCTGTTTTCCTCATATGAGAATTCACTGCTATAAATTTTAGTCTTAGGACTGCTTTCATTTTGTCCCTCAATTTCTGGTATGTTGTATCAGCATTCTCATTTATTTGTAAATATTATTTAATTTTTTCTGTGATCCATGAATTTTAGAAAGGTATTAATTTCCATGTATTTATTGAGATTTATAGTTTCTCATGCCATTAATTTATAATTTTTTGCACTATGATCAGAAAATATGAATGGGATAATTTCAGTTCATTTACACTTAAATAATCATGTCCTATGGGATAACATGTGATCTATTTGAAAGAGCATTCCATGTTCAGGTAAGAAACATGTGTATTTTGGTGATAATGGATGGAACAGACTGAAGGCATCTACTAAGTCCATTTTTCCACAGGTTTGATTAAGTTCTGATATTTGTTTCTTATTATTTGTCAAGTTGTCCTAGTTCTTTATGACAATGGGTTTTCAGGTCTCCAGTTATAATTATATTATTGTTCATTTGATTTTTTCATCTCTTTTAATGACTGTCATATATATATATATATATATATATATATCTTCCTCTTGACATTTTCCCCTAGCAAGTAGGTAGTGAACTTCTTTATGTATTTTGAATATGCTTCGTTTGAAATTCACCTTGTCCTCAAGCAAAATAGATACCTCTACTTTTTTTAGTCTTCTTTTGTATGGAAGATTATTTTCCGTGTTTTGATTTTTAGTCTTGAATTTCTTTCACAAGTAAATGTGTTTCTTGTATACAGAATATTGTTGGATTTTGTTTCTGAATCAATTCTGCGAATCTGTTTCATTTGCTTGGTGAACTGAGGGTATTCACATTGATTGTTAACATGTATTAATTATCCTTGCCATGGTATCTTCCTACTATAGTTCTCTGGTGTTGCTATCATTTAATTTCTTGCTCTGCCTTGTAGTTTCTTTTATTGTTCTTGAAATTGTGGTCATTTTCATTTATGTCTAAAATTTCTTTCAGTTCTCTTTGTAGGGTTCATTTGGTGGTCATGTCTTTGCATTTGCTCTTTGTCATGGAAATACTGTATTTCATCATTACTTTTGAAAGAAAATTTTTCAGGGTACATCAGTCTGGATTAGAAGTTGTTTTATTTTAGAACTTCAAATATTTCACTTCACGTGAGGATTTGTGTGGAAAATTTTACTGTGATTCTGACAGACTTTCCTTATAGGAAATCTGTTTCTTTCTCTAACAGCTTTGACATTATCTTTCTGTTCTTGATTTCTGAAATATTAATTGTTATTGGTCTTTGTATAGTTTTATTTTGATCATGACTTTAGATTTACACATGCTTCATTTATTTATATGCCAAATTCTGCACCCACACATGGGAATTTTTGCTGTCATTTCAGTGAAGAGTTTCTTATGGTATTTTTTGTCTCTAGATTTCTAATTAAGCTCAGTGAATCTTATGTTATTCTTCTTTGTTTCATCTTTTATCTGTTGGGTTGATTTTTTATGGTCTCTTGCTATTTTTTTGATATCTTTCTTTTCATGATCGCTAGCTGCAATTCTGTCTTAAAGATCTGAAACTCTTTGCTCTTCTTCATTTGGGGGAATGTTGCGTACACTTTCAGTGGAGGCTTTAATCTCTTGGATTTCTGGTTAGACCCATTTTATAGGTCACACTGTTTTCCTATTTTAGGCATTATTTTTGTTTCCATTGTTTTTCTAAGCTCACCTATTCTTTTATCTGTATCTTCTCTAATATCTTTGGTTTTAAACATTATTTCTTTCAATACTTGAGAAATTATTTTCACTGTGGCCTTTTGCACTTGTTTTTTCCACTTCCATTCCTATCATTTCAGAAATTTCCAATGTTTGACATCCAAATTCATCTCTTTTTGAGTTTTGGGTTTCTTCTTGGTGGGCTCGAAGTTTGAAGTTACATTTTGCTTCTGTGTCTTATTGTTTTCATTTTCTCTTTTTAATTTCATTTTGATTTTTATGTTGATACTTGCTGATTTCTTAGGGTGATTAAATATAACATGCATATTGTGGTTTCCCTATAAGGTGCCTATTCTTCAAGGCTGTCTTCTGAGCAGCCCCATTGGTAGGCAGTTTCTTGATGCTATTCCAGGACCCTACCTTCCTAATTTATAAAATTATTATTTGGCTCAGCTCCTGACCCTCTGATACTGGGTTCTGGTGATGATTATGACCACATAAAATCACCATATTATCATACAGGCAAGTATACCTGTTTATAATATTTATGAAATCCTTGCTAAAGTAGTACAGTCAGTAATTTCAATAGTTTCAAGTACATCTTACCTACTGATAAACTATTGATAACTATTAAATTGTTACCTCCACAGCAAATTCTATGATTATATATCATCATTAGAAATATACTGTGCACTTTCATGAAGTGATTTTTCTTAGTGTGGAGATTTTTATCCTTCTGTTGGGGGCAGAAGTTTAAGATGAGTAGGGGATAAGCTAGTGATGAGTCAGGTCAAATATAATAGACACAACATTGAAGATAATGGGATGTTCACCCAAGTTTTGGGAAACTGGAGGAGACAGAAGGAAAAGAATAAGATAGAATATAAAATAGGAGACAGAAAAGAGGGGATAATGTTTACTCACTCAAAAGTTTAATTCACAAGGAGGGAAAAGGAGATATAGAAAAGAAAAATGAAAAGAAAAAATAAGAAGCCTAAACATTAAGAAAATGAAGGAAGAGAGAGAATGGAAAAGAAGGATAAAGGAGAATAGAGAAAGAAAAGAGAGAGAGAAAAGGAAAAGAAAACAAAAATAATTATAGACTATAAAACAAAACAAGATGACATCTACCCAAATATGAAATGTATAGCCAATCGGACAAACAAGGGAGTACCAAAGTAATAAAATAGCTCTGGTGTTTGCAGGTCTGTGATACTGTTGGGATTGATCTCGGAACTGCTGGGTGTGGGGCTCATCCTGGCCTCTGGATGTGCGGATGGGAACTGGTCTTCTGCTGGTGTAGTTCTCCGAGTCCTACAGCTGACTCTGCTGCTGCTTCAGACACCTCCTCCGCTGCTTTCCTTAAGTTGTCCACACTGCAAAATTAGGGTGTGCGCGCTGTGCACCTGGGCCCTAGCTGCTGTCTTCGATCTTAGGTCTCTGGGTTCTGGTAGGCCCAGCTGCCAAAGAGGATTTTGAACAGCACAAGTAATTCAGTGTACTTGTCGTGAAAACTAAGGAAATGTGTGCGTCCTTGGACTCTTCTTGTAGGCCCTGCTGTCACAGAGATAATGAAAGCTCAGAATGTGGTCTCGCTTTTCTCTTTGCACACTCTGCTGTCTCATGAAATCTTAATGTAGTAAAGTGTCAAGTTTAATTTACTTTTGAAGCCTACCACTTTTTTGATCTAATATTGTACAAAATGTAAAATGGCAAATATTTTAATAAACTTTAACAACTCCTTAATCCTTTTTACAAATCTATCTATCTATCTATCTATCTATCTATCTATCTATATATATATTTTTTTTTTTATTTTTTTTTTTGTGGTACTGGGGATTTAACTTAGGATCCTGTGTTTGCCAGGCAACCATTTATTCCACTGAATTATCTCCCCAGTCCTGCAATATCTCTATTTGCAATGTTATTTCCTCATAATTTACTAATAAGTTTTTAGTGTGTAAATTGCTAACCATTTGTGTACTATTTTCTCCTAAATATTGACTCTTGTTTGGAGATAACAAGTCACAATGGGAAAGAACAGAAGACCCTTTACTAGTTGGCAGTGGTAGTGACTTACCAGTGGCAATGACTGCTAGTCCCTATCCACTACAGGAAAATAGAAAATTGGGACTTTCCTCACTCAAGCAGAAGTAGGAAACGAATGCAGCCACAACTAGTGAGCTTGGAAGTCAACCCAGGCCCTCATATGAGATTTCAACAGCCCAGGCTGCCACTGTGACGTCATTCAGGTGAGACACAGCAGGCAAATCAACCAACCCACACTCAACTTTCTCACTCATGAAAACTGGGAAGTGATCCATTTTTAGGTAACAGTGGGCTCACTTGTCATCCAACAATATAAAATTAGCACAGTTTTACATTTTCTATCAAAACTGACCATGACAACAGCAACTGATCTACACGAAGATTGTGTGTGTCTCATGAAATTTTAGAAAGAATGTGGATCCCTTATAGGAGACATACTTTTGATGAGTTATACTCTGGTTTCCCTTCAGAGTATATAATCTTCTGTCTTTTTTTTTTTTTTTTTTTTTTTTGCTAAGTTAATAGCATCCTCTTCTTAACAGTCCCCCAGTGAGATACAGTTACATTTATTTTCATTAAGTACGTGCTTACAAAGTAAAAAATATTCTTATTTTCTCTGAAGTTGATGACAGCAATCTTGCTGATTTTAAACTAAATATTTTACTTTTAGTGCTTGACACTCTTGTCCCTACACTTTATTCTAAGTATAAAATCTATTTTTAAAATCTTAATAGAAGGTAGAAAATTTTGAACAGCACAAGTAATTTAGTATACTAGTGATGAAAATTAAGGAAATTAATAAAAAGTAATACATTTTATATCTTTCTAGAAGTCTTTTATTTTCTCTCACGGTACTAACTTGTCAAAGCTTTGTCCCCTGACTTACAATGTATGGCTTCTTTCTATGTGTGTGATGTGTGTGTGTGTGTGTGTGTGTGTGTGAGAGAGAGAGAGAGAGAGAGAGAGAGACAGAGACAGAGAATTTAAACAAATTATCCTAACACACATTCTGAACATTTTGATACACTTTTTGACCTCACTTATTTTTACTCTCAAACCTAATAATCTCTCTCAATAGTAACTATAAAAGTGAAATTTTTGAAAATTTCTGTTTCCCACCTTATTGTTTCCATTGTTCTTTAATATTTAATATGTAAATATTTTATATATTTAAAATGTATTTTGTCTTAGTTTTTTCATAAAAACTTTTTGTGTAGGGCAGTTTGAAGACTTTATTCTTTGGCTGCTGTTGCCAATATTGAAACATTCTATCTAGTAGGATTGTATAAGCTGTCTCTCTCTCACTGTCTTTGTCTCCACTTCTGTCTCTGTCTCTGTTTGTGCCTCTCTCATTAATTTGTTCTTTCTCATCAGAGTTTTGGATGCCCTACATTTTCTTTCTCAACTAGTATTTAGGAAAACTAAATGCTCTCTTTATTCTTTACACTTACACTTTTTTCTGTAAGAAATTAGATATTAATGAATATATAATCTATTACTGGATATACATATGATGTATAAATTTATAAAATTATCACTAAAGATTCTACATTTTAAACTTATGCATTCTGACTTTAAAAATCTCTTTCTTCATTTCTATGGCAAATTTTATTTTTAATATTTTAAATGTTTGATATTTTTACATTTAAAGATCTTAAACACATTTGGTCAGTATATCTTAATTCTTAGATATGCAAATCTAGACCTTATTTTAATGTGCTGTTTATTTGAACACATTTTATTTATTTTCTAGCACAAAACTTTACTTTTTCAAATCTTACTCTTTTTAGATATAATTTAGCATGCAATTCGAATATCACATTATTCTGTATTTATTTCTCAAGGAATATTATAACCCTGCATAAAACTTCATATGGAATAAAACTAAAATTTTCATTGCATATTCATAAAATAAATGACAAATGAATAGATAAATACACATACATGTTAAAAATTAAAGAAAATCTAAAAGGTCTTTAGTATAGATAATCAGTGTACTAAAATGTCTCTTTCAATCAAGGGCTTGTCAATATACTGCAACTAAACATCACCTTTCAGAGGTCTGGATGAAGACAATAATGCCTTTATAATAATTTTAAAAATTTCTATTTGTCTGCAATTTCAGTGTGAAATTTAAATGTACAGTTATTTCAAAAAGGATTTAGTAAATGGTATCACTATGAGTTCATTAGTTTACATTGCTTCTTACTTGATAAATTAAAAAGACCTCTGACTTAACCTAAAAATACATAATTTTTCAATTCTGTATAATTTAACTACAATTTCAATAATATGAAAGTGTGTGCAACTTGCAAAATCAAAGAAACTTATCTACAGTTTTATGTAGAGATAGTTTGAAGTAAAAATGAACATTATAATTACAAGTTAATGTTTACAAAGAGAACTCCTTGTTATTGCTACCAAATAGGACTTTTAATTAACTCTAATGTTAGTAAATCATTCCTTAAATTGATCAATTGACACGGAGGTACTGGTGAATGGAAAGAAAATTACTTTCTTTGTGTCATTTTAAAGTGGAAATAGTGTTTTAATTAGTGACTAGCTGTATAGTATCAATGTTTAACTTGAATATTAATAATTCATTATTCCTTACTACATAAAGAGACCTTCTGGCTTCTGAGGTTATTGATTATGTAGTTGATGGCTGAGCTTTAATGAACCATCTATTTTCCACTGTTGAAATCTCTTCCTGTGAAAGAAATTGTATCTCAAGGAGACACATTTATTCTCTCGGGTCATCAGCGTGGGCATTTATAGCACCATTATTTTAATAGAAAAAGTCTTCTCTAGTGTACCAAATGGCATCCCAGGGGCTTAAGGTTATTTAATCTAACTACGGTAATGCTACTCTACATTGAGAAAATTATGCTAAACGTAAATATCAGTTAACAGAAATTATCTTATAACATACATTAAGAATAAGATTATGGGAGGCATCAATAGAAAACAAGCACTAGCTACAGATGATCAGGAAATGTTGGCAGCCTAATTTGGAGCAGGGGCATGTTATGCAAAGGTAAATGGAAAAATAGTGAATCAAAGATCACCTGAAACAATAAGGCATTGTTCTTCCAGTATGACATCTAATGAGAAATAGGAGACAAATGTTCAGTTGTACGCTCTTGGAAAGACAGTTATGAGAATATATCTTCACAGTCACTTTAAAGACTATTTTTATGTTATTCATGCATACATTTTTCTATATATCATCAATATATAATTTTATAATCTCTCCATCATTAATATTTAAATCGCAGCTCTTGATCTAATCATTCAACAATATTTACTGAGTACTTCTCATTTTTAAGTACACATTTGTTTTACAGTAGAAACAAAAAGTTGAATAGGAAATCATACCTGTTTCCCTCAGCTACACTGTTCTAACTGGACCTCACAGAGTACCTGTCTATCATACAACCATTTCAGTGTCAAACTCTTGTGCTTCTTTTGTTTTATGTGCTAATACCAAGCTATCAAGTCACGTGAGGAAGAAAATGCTATCAAAATGTGTAAACATCCTATTGCCTCCCTCATGTAAGAACATGAAAGAGTAAATAAAATCTGAAAGTTACAATAGATGCTGAGAAAAGAAAAGACATTCTTTAAAGGGAATGAAGACTTGAGATTAGGGAAAGGACACAGAAAGAAGGAAGGGAATTAGTATACAAGATAGCTTAGATAATTGTACTGCTGATTTCTACTGGTCTAATGAAAGGAACAGTTAATGCTTACATTTCTGTCTTCTTTTTAATTTTTTTGACCAATTTTGCATGTTTGTATCTGGTACTCTGAACAACTTAAAGAGGACATACTCAATGTAAGAACCATGGTTGAATTCACTATTTTGTTTAGTGAAATTCTGTATTGCTTTTTCTTTTTTTAAATAATTTTTATTCTTGAAAAGAAAGTCAGAATCTAACCTGGCCAATATAAAGCACTTGGTAGCAAAAATACACCAGAGAACTTGGACCTTTACTAGTATATTGAAGTAATAAAAGTATTACTCCAAAATAGCATTAAAAAACTACCGTGAGACCACTATTTCAAATAGAAGTGCCTGGCAAATTACTGTTGCTCCTTTTTCGTTGTTTGTAGTTATCATCTTTTTTTTTTTTTTTTCAGAACCAGGGATTGAACTCAGGCTCTTGCACTTGCCAGGGAAGTGCTTATTCTACTGATCCATCTTCCCATACGCTGTAGTTATAATCTTTAATAACTATGTTGATAATTTTATTTTCTTAAATTCTGATGAGTTTTGGTATTTTAAAAAATTCATATAATTTTACATAGCAACAAATTTAATTAATTTATAAATGTATGATCATAGATTTCAAAATATCTCCAGAACTTCATAATATCTATGACAGTAAATGGTAAACTACAAAGAACTTATACATATTCACAATTCTATTTGGAGATTTTCATATTTTTCTCCCATTACTTAATAAAAAACACAAGGAAAAAATCATTGTCTACTACAAAGATGTCCTCTTCTACTATCAATCAAGTTGATCAAACTGATATGTATATAGCACTCAAGTAATAGTACTACAATGCAATTTTTTTCTCAAGAATCCATATGACATTCACTAACAAAGACAATATGCATGTTCATAAAACAATCTTTTACAAAGTTTATAGGACAGAAATCACACAAAGTATATCTTAATGACAAAATAAACTTAAACATCAGAAATATAAAGATGCCAATTCTTCAATTATTTAGATTTAGAAATGTTATGGTAAATCTCAAAGTAAGTTTTAAAAATGTTAAAACAGGGCATTACTAGTTTTCAAAATAAATATTGAATTAAAATTAATGTTATTATAAGTAAAGAAAAAATAAGTATAGAAAGTGGAACAAGATGTAGCTGAGAAAATTTTCATAGTTACATCTTCCTATGAGCACATGATTTGAACAGTGGTTCAGGACTCAAATTACTTGCATAAGTACTGCAGAAGCTGGGGAGAGCCATAATTCCTTAATCTATTATCTATCTATCTATCTATCTTCTATCTATCTATCTATCTATCTATCTATCTATCTATCTATCTATCATCTATCTTTCTTTCTTTCTTTTTTCAAAATAATTTCTCTCTATGCAGTTCAGGCTAGCCTTGAGCTTATTTTGTAGCCCAGGATGGTCTCAAATTCACAACAATCCTCCTGCCTCAGCCTCCTACATGCTAGGATTACTTTTGTGTACCACCATGGTCCATCATGAACCCTTGTTTTAGTGTGACACCAAAAGAAGATGCATAAAATAACCATAAAGGGAAGTGTTGCCAGTCTCACTTTTTCACTTTAAGTAGAATGGAGAGAAACACCTCCCACTTTGGAGAAGTATGAAACATTAAGTAAAAAGGCTTTTACTGCAAATGTAGTACAGGCCCAGAACAGTGCAATCTAGTGCTGGATGAAGTCACACAGCTCCTGCACACTTGCTCATCACTGTGGATTGAGATTTAGTTACACTAGCCAGTTAGCCTCAAGATGACCTCTAGTATTTGTCCCTAACTGGGAAGCTGAAGAGAAAACTAGATGCCTCCTGACAGGGCACAAAGTTCATGGAGTTCAGTGGAAGATTCATTTGATGAGTCCCAACCCATGCAGTAACTGAAGACTCTTCTGTCCAGGCCAGAGCTGATAGGCAGACCTACATTGTCTTTCCTTACCTCAGGCAAACACGTGTAATGTGGAGGGACATACGAGAACTCCTGCCTGCTTTGCAACCAACCTAAGGAGAAGATCCAAGGAATAAAATTCGCTGGAGACTGTGCCATTCCTTCCTGCTGTAAGAATCAGGAATGACCTGCACTGGCAAAACAAATGCAAGGCAATATAAATAACAAAGTATAAAATAATAAAAATAACATAAATACAATTGAGAAGAATAAAAATAAAAATAAACCAGCAAAATCAGCAATTGGTTCTCTGACATAACTAACATGGACAAGCTTGTTGAAGAAAAATCTTCATGTGAACCTTAAAGTCCCTAATTCTTAATCTTTACGACTTTCATATTTGTCTTCCTTCTAACTTCAGTGAAATCACTAACGCTATTCTAATTGACCCAAAATGGCAAACATGATACAATTTTTGGCTGATGCTTGCATGCTTATGTACATCTCTGTCATGCCTATGGAACGCTATTAGCCATTGTCATGTCACAACAAACAATAACTCTGACATAATGAACATGATGCTTCAATTTCCACATTTGCATCAATTTAGATAATAGAACATCAGTACATTAAACAAAATACAGACTGCCACAATTGAGAAGAATGCAAGTGTATCAGCAACATTTTTTTTAATAAGCAAGTACTCTAAGCAATTTTATGTGCAGATATTTGAAAATGTAGATGCAAAAAATTTTGTGGAATATAAAAGTCACACAAATCCACTCAAGAAGAAATAGTTTATGTAGTTAAGCCTATTTCTACTGAAGGGATTAAATATACCCTTAAAGGCCTCCAAACCAATATGCCTTGTGGACAATTTTACCAAGCATTTAAAGAATGCCAGCTGTAGCATCCCTTCTAGAAATTAGAATAGTAGAGTACTTCATAACTTATTCATGAGATCAACATTATATATATATATATATATATATGAATATATATATCAAAGTCTGATAAAGACATTACAAAATAATACCAAAAATTAATATCAGTAACAAATATATGCAAAAATTCTAATGAAAGTATTAGCAAAATAAATTCAGCAAACTATACACATATGCATAAAATTAGACATCTATACAAAATGTTGTTTATCTTAAAATTTGTTTATTTCACATTAAAATCAACAAATACAATTCCCCATGTTTACAAAGTAAATAGCAGAAAATAGATGGTCATTTTAAGGTGCAGAAAAAACACTTGATATTCAATCATGATAAACACTATTCACAAACTAGGACTAAAAACATTATGAATATAGTTAGTGTTAACAGTGGAGAACAACACAGATATATTTAGGAACAAATCACTGACTCATATAATAACAGAAATGAGTATGAAATGCAATTTGCAAAAGGTGAGAACTCAGATTTGGATGCTACATATTGTTTTATTCAATTTATTTTCCTTTCTGGAAAAATCAAAACTGTTTCACTAAAAGTATATCAGTGCTTGTGAGGCATTGGAGGAATAGACTGGAATAAAGTATGGAGAGTCAATTAAAGGAAAATTTTACTTAGTTCAATTATATATGATGTAGTGGTAGACACTTTTCTTTAATGGACATATCTCTTAATTTGTTCAAAACATAAAAATATGTCTCACAAAATTAGTTGGAGTGTACGCAAATATTTTTAAAATGTGCTGCATTTGGTCAGGCACTTCTGCAGTCCCAGCACTTGGGAGAGTGAGGCAGGAGTATTGCCATGAGTTGAAGCCGGCCCAAATTACAAAACAAGACCTTGTATCAATCAATCAATCAGTCAGTCAATCAATCAATCAATCAATCAATATCTGAAAGAAGCAGTGCAAAATAAAGCTGTGGTCAATGCATCAAAATAAATGATAAACTTTTAGTTAGCATCATAAAAAGGGCACAAAAAAGGAAGCAGGTCTAAGATCTCAGGAATTTAGGAAATTAGTTTTGGTTGAATAACTGTCATTCAGATTCATATAATGATGATATACCTGAGATCATTAACTTATAAGAAAGAGGTTTAGGTAGCTGAAGGTCCTAGAGTTTTCTTTCCAGGACTATATTGTTTTTTGGTTTGCATCTCTAATGACAATCTTGGAGAGCAGTGTCAGGACAAACTAGTCACCTTTTCAGGTAGAAAATGAGGTGCCGAGGAGATGGCTCAGTGGAATAAACACTTCCCTGGCAAGTGCAACTGCCTGAGCTCAATCCCTGGTTCCACCAAAAAAAAAAAAAAAAGAAAGAAAGAAAGGAAGTGAAGAAACATATAGAAGAGTATTCTACAGTCTCTTGTCAGATATTGTTTCAAAGACCTCCCAGTATGGCCCCCAACCCAAAAGCTCCACCATCTACAAATATTGTTTGCTTGGAAGGGACCTCTAGAAGAAGCACATTCTATAGCAATAATGAAATAAGAAATGTTTAAATATATATATGTGTGTGTGTGTGTGTGTGTGTAAAACAAGGGAGAGTTTATTCTCCCTTGCCTGCTTTGGATAATTATATATATTATATAAAATTGAGCAGATTGAGAATAAGTAAAGCTTCATCTTTATAAGGTTTTATATATATAATATATGATTACTTTTTATAAAAATATAATTATACATAATATTGCATAATATAATATAATATATATATTATTACCCAAAGCAGGCAAGGGAGAATGAACCCTTTGTTACTAGAATATATTAGCACATTGGAACATTGGCATACAGAGCCTGAAATATACTACATATTAATTATATAGCTAATATGTAAATGCCACTTAACTTGTAAGAATCTATATTCTTATTACACATATTTATTCTTTTTATACATATTATATATGTATATATTCTTATACATGTATTTATATATTCATATTATATATTTATATATTCTTATTATCTATATTTATTGTATACATATATATCCTCTGTGCACCTCTTATAATTCCTTTGACATTGTTACTTGTCATTTAACTTGTAGGATGGTGGAAGTGATAGATAGATAGATGATAGATAGATAGACAGAGGTTCATTTATTTATGTACAGAGAGACAGATATATACA
>PVKA01024361.1:9002-34444 GCA_004027165.1 Ctenomys sociabilis | reverse complement strand
AAAAAGAACCACACATAAAAATATTAGAAAAAAGCATAGGGGACTGAGGAGATAGCTCAGTGATCTAAGCACCTGCCTGGCAAGTGCAAGGACCCAGGTTCAATTCCTACATGCCACGCTGATCTCATGCTGTGCCAGCCACCAAAACTGGGTATGGTGGAGCACAACTGTAACCCCAGCACTGGGGAGGCTGAGACAGGAGGATCACTATGAATCTGAGCTGTGTAGCAAGACCCTGTACCAAATAAAGAAAGAAATATTAAAATAAAATAGCTGTTATAATTTAAAAGGAAAAAACAAAGAAAAGGCATGGGTAAATCTCTAATGCCATTATTTGGAAAAATAAAGAACACTTCCCTTTTTAGCACTGAAAATCTAGAAAGCAAGTAAAAACATCATAAATTTGAGCATAATCAAAGTTGTATATGTTGCAAAAAATCAATAACTCCCATCTACTAACACAATACTAATCAATTATAATGCATAATAGCAAAAAAAGGTCTTAGTACCCTCATGTACTCTGGAACATACCTACTAAGAAATGTGCAAGAAATAATACAACTATAAAACTTAACTGAAAAATAATTTTAAGTGGCCAGACTACAAACAGAAACTCGTTTTTAAGTCAGGGAAATTGTATTATAAGATTTCAACAGCTCTCATATAAATAATCTATAAATTCACCAAAAACACAATCCTAATATCAATAAAATTTTTCAAGGGATTGCACAAAGTAATTATGAGCATACGTGAATATGTAAATACACAAAAGTAATCAAAACACATTCTAAGAAAAGAAATGGGGTTTAAACTACTAAATAGCAAAGAAAGAAAAATACTGTAAGGGGGGCTGGAGAGTGGCTCAGTGGAATAAGCACTTCCCTGCAAGCTCAAGGGCCTGAGCTCAATCCCCGGTTCCACCAAAAATAAATAAATAAATAAAATTTGTTTAAAAAACACTATAGAGATTGTTTGGCAGTACAGATAAATAAACTGGAGGAATGTAATTAAGAGTTTAGAAATGGATCCATGATTTATTTTAAATTTGTGGGAGAAAACTGTACCTAATGGTGCTAAGGCAATGAACTTACTATTCTGAAGAAAACAGTAAGCTGTCTCCACACGCACGATTCTCAGAACTAAGTTCTAAATAGATGGAAGAAGCTAAACACCCCCAAAAGTCAAAGCTTTAGAAAAACACATGAACTTAGAAGAAATCTTTTTAAATCACAATATTTACATATACAAATGACAAAAGGATTAGTTTGGCTAAATAAAAGCATGGAGGCTTGACCAAAGGATCACTGAGTCCACTGTGTGTAGTGAAACCCTATAGGCCCTTTACTAAAATACTACATATATAGAGAGAGAGGTTTGAATGGCATAAAAACAGCAAAAGCAACCCAAAAAGTCATGTTGTATGCTATAAAATAAATTTATTTTCTATACATCACCAAGCATTTAGCCTACATAAAGATTTCTGAGAGGAAACAATAGCCCACTTGGAAAACGGATTATTCATGAAAAAAGAAAACCACATAGACAAGCACATAAAAAATGTTGTCTGAAAAAAAAAAAGAGCCAGGCGTGGTGGCGCATGCCTGTAATCCTAGCACTGGGGAGGCTGAGGCAGGAGGATTGTTGTGAGTTTGAGACCAGCCTGAGCTACAAAGTGAGCTTAAAGGCCAGCCTGAACTGCATAGTGAGACCCTGTCTCAAAAAAAAAAAAAAAAATGTTGTCTGTCTTTGGCCTCTCAGCGTCTGGTGGCTGCTGGTGCCCTCAGCTGGTGGCCAGCCACCACAGTGCCCTCCTCACGGCCACAGTGCCTCTGCTGTCTCCTAATATCTCCCTTTGCCGTCCTCTCACACAGATTTCGTGACTGAGCTTGGCCACACCGGGACAATCCAGGCCAACCTCCCACCTCAGAAGCTTTAACCTCACATTTTGTCACATAAAAACAAAAAATTCATCTTTTTGTCAAGTGAGATAATACCCTTGGGTCCCAGGAACTAGGATGTGATCCCCTTTGCAGGGCACTGGCCTTATTCAACTTAAAATAGGCTCCTTGATTCCAATTTCCCTAAGTATAGAGTGAAGTTAATTAGGCAGGGAGATGGCTCAGTAGAATAAGCACCTTCCTGGCAAGCACAGGGTCCTGAGTTCAATCCCCAGTACCGGAAAAAAAAAAAAAAAAAAAGTAATAACTACCTAATAGTTACTATAAGAATTGAATTAGTTAATATACTTAGAACAGTGTCTGCCACACAGTAATGGCTCAAAACATTGTAACTTCTTCTTCTTTTTTTTGTAATTTCAACTACTAGAAATCATAGCAATAATGCTGAAGAAATTTTCAAACAAAACACAAAAATCCAAAACCACTAAAAATTTAAAAAAAAAAAAAAAAAAGACTGACTTTCAAATTCTCTGTATAACGAGGAACACAACACACAAAACTTCAGACTGGGGGACTTGTTTTCAATGCACTAATGAAAGATTAGCAGCCATAATGTATAAGTAAATGCTATCAATCGATAGTGAAGACATACTATAAAAAATGAGCAATAGCTATATTGTTCTACGGACAACTCGTAGAAAAAAAGCCTAAACTGCTAACAGGAAGCAATGTTTAGCCTATGAATCAGAAAGCTGCATTCAGAACTTCAGTGAGAAACGATTTCACGTCGATCATGTTGGCAAATCGCAAAAACGCTAAAAATGAGTCAGTCACTGGCAAGGACAGCGACAGCGCCCACCCAAATGGTCACACTGACTTGGACATGAGTTGGACCAGGACACCGCCCATGCTTATTCCCCATGTCATCAAGCCCACGACCACCCTGATTACAAGATGCATCGTTACCTCATATGCCAACGGAGATAAACTTCCAAATACTTGCAAGACACCATAGCTCTCAGAAATATTAAAATGAAAAAGGTACATCTTAGACTACATGAAATATAGTAATAATGAAAAAAATTAGAACTTAAATGTTCATTCATCTCAGCAATGGCTCAATAAAATGCACTATTCAGTCATCCAATGAAATCCTTCCAGCAGTTAAAAGGAATAGATCACAAAAAAAAAGGTATCATTAAGGGAAAATAGCAAGATACAAATGATATCCCATTCACATTCATTTATGAACACGCATATGCAAGAAATCACAGCTAGCTTTTCAAAATTATCTTTTATGGTAGATGGACTGTACTAAACCCTTAATTTTTCAAACTTCGCTGCATCGGTGCCCTTTCGCCCTGCTAGTCCAGGCTGCTCTGGCTCAGTGTGGGGGCGGGGGGGCTTGACAAGAGCAGAAGCTTGTGCCTGTCCAGTCCTGCCTGACCCATGCTCTCAGCAATCAAACAGAAATCCAGGAAACCTTAAGAACGTTGTCACACACGCCTGAGGCGGTAGGGATCACGCACAGAAAAGATGGACTTCTAAGTCCTGGCTGTGGCCCTTGAAAAATGGCAGTAGAGGGACTCAGATGCATAGAAAGCCCACATTTTTCCGATGCACGTTTTTGAAGATGCTGCATAATCAGAAGCACCCCGGTCTTTCTGCCCACAGCATCTTTCTGTGTTTCGTTCCAAACACAGAAAGGGCTATGGGCAGAAAGAAGGCTGCAAAATTGCCAAAAGAATCTATTTTCCTTTCAAGTGGAGCCAAGGAACCTAATGGCAAAGGAAAGACATCTCAGCAGGTGGAAGTCAGGGTTCTGGAGGACGATGGGGTGAAAGCCAACTGCAATGAAGCAGAATGGGTGCCAATCAAGAGATACGCTCCATCTCTGAAGTAAGAATTATTGAAAAGTGAAGTCGTACCAAAGACAGAAGAAGCCGGCAACCGTTGTCTTCTCAGCTCGTTCTTGGCCCAGCTATGGACAGTGACGTCACATGGCTCCCATTCTCCCGCTCTGCAAATGCACACATCTATCACAACTGTAGGTCACACGAGAAGACATAGCTTATCTTTAATTCCTAGGTCCCCAGCCTAGGAGGCACGGCACCCAGGAGCCACGGCACCCAGGAGCCACATGCAGATCTGATGCAGACACAGGGTCCCAGAGCCAGCATTACTGGTGTGACTGTGGGTCATTTTGCAGGGATTCCACAATGGGGTTTGGACATTTTGCATATAGGAGAGAGAAGGTTAGTTGTGACAAAGGATGGATTATGTGGAGTAGCCTGAGTACACTAACAGCCTGAAGTTCCATGTCTCCACGTGGCTATGCCTTTGAACAGTGTCCTCTTGCCCTACCCCTCAGTGTGACTGATGGGTTCTGGCCCTTGTACGAAGTGCTCAGTTATTATGGTGGTCATCTAACCCGGCTGAAGCCCTTACAACAGCTTACAACAGCCTATCTTCCTGATGGCCACTTCGCCCTCCTTCCCCAACCCAGTCCTGGATACAATTTCCTCTCACCTTTCCCACACACACAGGAAAGTCCTCAGTCAGCTCCTTAGGAGTCACTAACCTGTCCCTCAAACTCTACCTCTAGCAAAAGTTCATAAACGGCTCAGCTTCCTTTGTCTCAGGTCAGAGGATCCCCCCACTGGCCCCATCTCCCTCAGATCCTCTCCTTGTCTTTGAAGTTAATGAAGGCTTCTTTTAATCTTCCCTACCTTTTTACTGCAGTGCACTCTTTACTCAACCTAACAGCGACTTGCTTTGGCAGATGGGACAGTGGCAAAGCTGGCCTCGGGAAATTCTTCAAACACTACTTGCAAGTCTCTTGCACCCTGTGATGAGAACACTCCCAAGATACCTGAGCAGAAGGACATGGCAGCCAGGGACAGAAGGGCAGAGTCACCCCAGTCCAGGCCAAACTGACCAACTAACCACAGAAGCACAGAGAAGTCAGCCCAAGTCGGTCCAGCTCCTAGCCAGCCTCACGGACAACTGATGGTCATTTGAAGTTGGTACATTTGAGGTGCTATGTTAGGAGATAGTATTCAAAAGGACATAAGACTTCTTGATTATTTCCCATTTTTAAAAGGATGACAAAGAAAGATTCATTAATTATCTGTGAGATTAAAGTTGGTTAGTGCTTGTTTCATACTCTGGATTGAGCCCAGGGCCCTGCATGTGCTAGGAAAGCTGTCTACTACTGAGCCACACCCCAACCATGAGAGATAACTCTTAAGAGAATAGGTCCAATGCCAAAAGACTTACAAAAACATGCTCAGCCTTACTAATATTCAGACAAGTGCAGATAAAAAGAGTTGGAGCTATTATCACTTATCAAATTGACACTCGAAAAGAGTTTAACAATATTAAATATTTGAGAAGATACATGAAAATGGTACCCAAAAAAGTGCTAAAGGAAGTACAAACTACTATAGCCATTTTGTGCACATCTGAGTGTCAGAAATTTCAATTCTTAGCGTCCATTTGGCACTAAAAACAGCCCCCAAGAATTGAATTATGCTTCCCCATCCTCAGACTAATACGGAACCCTCAAGATAAAAAGCAATAGACGCGAAGACACATTTCATCAAAAAGGAGACACAGATGGCGGCAAGCACACGCGGGATGCGCAGCCTCGTTAGCCATCGGGGCAGCGCGCATGGAGACCGCAGGCGCCGCCGCACGCCTGTTAGAACTTGGAAAATAAATGGTGAAAGCACCAACTGCCGACGAGGACGTGAAGGAATTCTCTCACGGGTTGCTGATGGGCAGGGGAAATAGGACTGCCACTCTGCAAAAGAATTTGGCAATTTCTTTCTTTCTTTATCTTTTTTTGGCAATTTCTTTAGAAATTAAACACATACCACGTGACCAGCAACTGCAGTTGACCCAGCGATTTTCAGTAAAAAATTGTAACACTTGCACGTGATCAGTCACTGCAGAGTTCTTTATCATAGCCAAAAACTGGAAGGAAAAACCTCCCTTAGCAGAGTAAATGGTCTGGCCATCAAAGCACGAACACTACCCATCACTCATGGTAGCAAACTGGGAATACATGGAACCATTGGCTGGTGCTCAGGGATTATGCAGAGGGGGAGCACCCAGCCTCCGAGGTCCCCCGTGGCCAGATTCCACTTAGAGCACGTTGCCCTGGGTTCAGTCCCTAGCAGTGGGGGAGAGGGAGAATCACCCAGCCTCCATCAAAGCCATTTCCTGGTTTGGATGTGGTACTGTGATCCCATGAGATGAGACCTAGGGTATCTATCTTTGTAACTTCTTATGAATACCTATTTGTTTCAAAATAAAAAGGCCAAAAATTATTGAATGAATAAGATCAGTACTAAATCATAACATAAAACTTAGACATGTGTAAGTTTTTCAGTTTTCTGACTGTAAAATAGCAACATATGTCATCAAAAAGCGAGCTGCTTGCGTCCCGGGGCCGGCCTCGCCACCCCAGCCGCTTCCCGCACGTGGCCCTGCCGTCCGTGTGTGGCATGGCCCGGCCTCGCGGATGCCAGCCCCAGGCAGCACCACTGAGAGAAGGGGCAAAAGGGAGAGCTCTCCAAAGCCACGCTGGCCGGACTGCAGGCAGCCGAAGGGAGCCCGTCCCTCGCCCGTCCCTCGCCCGCCCCGCCGGCCTCCCCGCCCGCCGCCTGCAGCCTGAGCGCGTCCCCTCGGGGCCCTCAGGCGGTGCCCGGGCCCAGCGTCCCAGGGGAAGCAGCTGTCCCAGTCCCCGGCCTCCCCTGCTCATCACTGGTGGCTGTAAAATCCCGCGGCGTACTTGATGGGGCAAGGTTTGGCCAGTTACTGCTCAGACTAACCCTAGAATACATAAAGAACTGAAAAGAATTAGAGCCGTCCCAGTGAAAGGCTCAGTCAAAAACGACCATCCCAGCAGGAGGGTCACTGTGAGTCCCATCTGCGCAGCAAGACCCTGCAGACCCTGGACTAAATACATTGCTTTTAAAAATAGCCAGCCAGAGAGCTCAGCAGACTAAAGCGCCTGCTTAGGCCCGCTCAGGAACCAGGCTTTGATCTCCCGTCCCACATGATGCAGTGGCCTTGACAGCCCCGCCCTCAGGACGCTCTGAGCTGGTGACCAAGTCCCGGCATGATGGCACATGCCGGTAATCCCAGCGCTGGGGAGGCTGAAAACAGGATCACTAGGAATCCAGGCTGCATAGTGAGACCATGTGCCAAAGGCATAAATGGAGGGGGGAAAAAAAGAGACCATCTGAAATGAAGAGACAGTCCTCAGAAGAAGCACAAAGGCCAACATCACGGGCCACTAGAGAAATGCAAAATGAAACAATGCTGCTGCCTGCCAAGCACGCAGTCCTGAGTTCAATTCCTGACACCAAAAAAATAAATAAATAAAATTGTTAAAAAAAGAAGAAGAGAGCCGGGCATGGTGGCACAGGCCTGTAATCCCAGCACTCGGGAGGCTGAGGCAGGAGGATTGTTGTGAGTACAAGACCAGCCTGAACTACAAAGTGAGCTTAAGGCCAGCCTGAACTGCATAGCGAGACCCTGTCTCAAAAAGACAAAGAAAAAAGAAGAAGAAGAAACCAAATAGTAACAAACCTTGGTGAGGCTTTGGTGGAAAAGGGACCCTTCTCCATCCCTGATAGGAGTGTGGTCTAGTACAACCACTGTGGAAATAAGTTCAGAGATATCTGAAGAAACTGAAAATAAAAATTCCATTTGACCCTATTATTCCCCTTTTAGGAATCTGCCTGAAAAAGCTAAAGACATTGTACGACAATGACCTAGTCACAGCCATGCTCATAGGAGCTAAATACTGAAAGCAGCCTATATGTCCAACAAAAGATAAAGAAAATATGGTTTTTATACACAATGAAGTGTTACTCTGCCATAAAGGACACTTGACTTGAGGCATTTATAGGCAAGTAGATGCAATTTGAAAACATAATGGGAAGCAAAATAAATCAGACACGTAAGCTTAAATACCACATGGCTCGTCCTGTGAGCGATTCAAAGGATAAAGAATAGAGGCAGAAGGATTGTCATAGGTTCAAGGCCAGCCTAGGCTACACAGCGAGTTTCAAACAAGCTGAACTACAGAGGAAGATCTTGCCTCAGAAAACCAAGAATAAATAAAGTATAGAGCAAAAAAAAAAAAAAGATAAAAGGAAATAGGAAGAAAGATCTTTTACAAATGAGAAGGGGCACAAGGGGGAGAGTGGAGGAAAGGAAGAGGTGCAGGGAACATAGAAGTAGTTAAGACATGTCATGTGTGTGCCAACTGCCCGCAGTGATGTCATGTGTGTGCCAACTACCCGCAGTGATGTCATCATTGTGCAACACAAATGTGAAGATGGAGAGCGAGGGGAAAAGGGAAGGGGATGAAAAGGGGTTGAGATGTATGAGACATGCACACCTCCTGAGGTAACTGAAACACTGCCTCTGCAGACATGCACTAATAAATTTTGTTTTTAATTTTTAAAGGATAAAATTCTTACTTGAAAGCCTTCAGTCCTTCGAAGACCCTTATCAGCTCCTGGCCTTTTTCTTCACTCCAATCCACCTCTAATTTTATCACCTAAACCGATTTTTCTGGAAATTGCAAGTGGTAGCTGAATCTCCATCCTATCCGCACCTGTTGGATGACACTGGGTCCTGGAAGGAGGGACTTGGATGGCCCGGCACCTCTGCTTGCAGGCCTGCCAGGCTGACCTGCGTGTAGTACTAGGGTAAAATCTGATGGCCCACATCAGACACGAGCTCCAACGGAGTTTCTGACGTGGTTGTCTGTGCACCCCTGGTTTTCAGTTTCTGCACTGTAGGGATAATTTATTACATGGAAAAGTTTTATTGACCTTTAAAAGAAAGATGCTGGGGTGCCTCCCCTCATCCTCAGATGTCCTCCCTCCAAGCATCTCACTAATTCCCAGAAGTGTGGGCACACAGGCCTGAGATTTGTGGGTGAGGCAGAGCTGCCATGTGGAGTTCACAGTCTCAAAGAGATACCAGCTGGAGAGCCTTCAACTCAGCGTGCACAGTCCAGCTGCCACAGGACATAGGCCACCGCAGAAGAGCTCTGGGCCCCCCCGAGCCCTGGCTCTGGAAGGTCTGGCCACCTCTGGGATTCATTAGCCCCCATGAGTCACTAAGGCAAGACAATGTCAGAAACAAGCACCCTGCCTGAAGCTCAGCCCCTCTGACACGGACCCTGACCCCACTCCAGCTGCCACATGAAACAAAGTGAAGAACAAAATGATGCCTACAGCAGAGGGTGGTGGGCCTGAGACCTTTTTGAGCCATGGCAGTTCAAAAGGCCTCACAGAAAGCAATACAGGCTGGCAGAGAGCCAGGATACCAGGGAGGAGAGAGCCAGAGCCGCTGGCCATCTTCAGGGAGGCTAGAAAGCTGCAGACGCAGGAAATGTAGGAAGCAGAGGCCAGCAGCAGCTTGGTCTCCATAGCAGCCCACCAGAGCCATCACCCTACCTGCTCTGAGGTTAGGGTTCACCACAAATATGGATCAGCTAGGTGATAAAAAAGCACAGGCAGCCTCCACAGAGAAGCCAGAAACCCAAGAGGTGTTCCCACAGCCACTCCTCTGACACAAATATGTCACTTCTCTTTTCAGCCTCATAATCCCAAGAATTACTGAATCACTGGGCCCAAATGAAGCAGTGCACATTGCGGGGCCTCAGGAAGCTTCTCCACCTTAGTGACCAAGTCCTTTGGCACAAGCCTGGCAGGGGCTGCACCACTGTGAGGCAAAAGGACAGCCGCCCAGTTCCCAGGCCAGGATGGCTTTGGGGCCTCTGTGTCTTGAGCTCCCGGGGCCCAGCTCTGACCCCAGAGGAAGGTCAACAGTGCCCATCAGCACTGCAGGCAGAGGTGCACAGAAACGCTCAGACTGGGGAGGGGTGTAGGGCTGCCTCAGCAACAGGGAGCGGGGCTCCCAGATGCTGAGCACCAATGCAAGCTGGTGGAGGCAGAGTTCCTAGGCAACGGGGGATTTTTCTGGTGCCCTTGTAGACCCTGCACGAGGAGCTGTGTACATCTACAGGCTGGGGTCCCAGGGAAAGGGGAAGCCCAGCAACTGAGTAAAATCTCTTTCCAGGCCAGACAAAGGTAACCTGCAATGAGCTGCACTATCCCAGCCAAGCTGAGCTCACACCTCACACTAAAGACTCTTCATAACAGGAAGGAAACTCACTTGGGAATGGAAAGCCAGGTGCGCACAGGTCCCACCAGCTCCTCTACTCCTGGAATATGCCTGAGGGAACCAGTGAAGGGAGGTGGGGGCTTTACAGATGAGCAGCCATGCTTCTATTAAGAGAATTGTGGTGAAGACCACTGTGGGCTCTGATAGATTCCATAATCCAATTCCATCTGTTAACCAGTCAAGTGTTACACAAAAAAGTGTCCCTGTGGCTACCAGGTGATTGGATTCTTGACCTTCAGTTCCACTTTACTAGAGCAAGTCACAGCATGTTGATTTGATGTATGAATACACAGGAAGAGTGAAAAGAAATATGGGAATGATATTCAAGGTAAATAAGATTTTATAAAGCTGGATAAACTAGGTAAGATCTTACTGTTCAATATCTTTGCTACTTTGGCTCATTCTAATTAACTTTTCTTCATTTGTTTTAAGAAAACCAGCTACCTGAAGGTTTGGAAGACAAACGATATTCCAGATGCACAACAAAAACAAGGATGAAGGAACTCTGGGATAGACCAGCAAACCAGGTGACTTGTGGCAGGAATATATTTATGAAAAAGATGGACGTTCCAGCCACATTGGCCAGGCATTCCCCGCCTTCTCCAGAACTTCTGAAAAACAAAATTCCTGTGCAAGACAGCGAGGCCCCAGGAGGCAGAACAGGAGGGAGCCTGGTCCACACCACCTCGCACTGACGCCTCCTAGCCCCACAGGGGCCCGGCCTTTGATCTAGGATGATTTAGAACCAACCCTAGTTGTCCTCACAGACAAACGAAAAAAAATTTGAGAACTCAACGCACTTCTGTAAAGGCCAGGCCAGCGCTGAATTGATCTTCCATTCCCCCATCAGAAATAAGGTCCTGGGGGCAGGGGAGATAGCTCAGTGGAATAAGTGCTTCCCTGGCAAGCGCAAGGACCTGAGTTCAATCCCCAGTTCTGCAAAAAAAAAAGTTAAGAAATGAGGTCTTCTCTGTACTCTAGAACTAGGAGGGAGCTTTGGGTACTGAGTACCACAAAAGGTGCTGACATGGTTATGAGGCTGACCGGTAAGGTGGCAGGTCACACGGCAACAAGCAGCACCGCCAAACTTCTGAGAGTTTTATTGTTCTCTCCTCCACCACCCTCTTACCCTGTGATCTTGCTTGTGTGCCATAAACACCAGCAGCCTTGAGACACGGTGGAAAGCAGAGGGGAATTTTAGACACTAAAACACAACTTTTGCTAGATCCTTGGAGCTCCAAGAGCAACTCTTGGTCTCGCGGGACTGAGACCCCACTGTGTTACACATCATTATCTGATAAAATGTGTTCCATTGCAGCAGATGACTGTCTCCAGGACTCTGGATTATCCACCCATTAAGCTAGATTGCTAATAAAGAGGTTTTAATGTGGAGTATGAATCTTGGAGCACTTTCTGCTTACCTCAAGATTTTTGTAGTAAATACCCTAAAATGAATCTCTAAGCAAAAGAACATCTGTCACAGCAGCAGCTTTAGCTAACATTAGACAGCTGGGCCAATCCCAGGCCCCAACCAGACACAGCAAGGCCTCCATGGCTAAATACTACAAATACACACACACACACACACACACACACACACACTGTAGATGCACTGCGCAAGCAGGCTTCTCCAGCTAAGGAGCACACAGGTGATGCCAAGGGCTAACCCAAACTCACTATAAGATGCTCCTGCCCCAGTCATCTGGAGGATCCTGAACTCAGACAGACATTTGTTTATCTTTCATTAGCAGATTATAGACCTAACCTGGACAGAAGAGTCTTCCTCAAGCAAGGAGACACACAGCTGGCTGGAGCACACTCCCAGGCTTTCTGTTGGCTCCCAGAATACACAGGTCTCACCATCATTTTGTTTATGACAGGGCCTCTCTATCTAATTCAGGCTCACTATATAGCCCAGGTTGGCCTAACGTCACAACGGTCCTCTTGCCTCAGCTTCCCAAGTGCTGGAATCACAAGTGTGTGCCACCATGCCCAACCTCAGAATCAGAATCATGGATGGTTCTACTCAGGGGGAAAAGAGAGAGACTGGACCAACATGTGTCCAGCAGCACATGGACCGACCACAGTCCAAGTTCAATGTGCACCAGCAATTCTAAGCAACAATGGAACACTATCCCTACCTTGCATTTAGCCTTTGTGTCATGCCAGCTCTAGTGAGGAGCACACGCTTTATCTCATTGTATTTTCACCACCCAGGTGGCTGTAATTTTATCCTTGATCTACAGAAGAGAAAGCTGCAGCCCCAAAAGGCTAAGCGGCAAGGCCAGAGTCACAGAGCTAGGAGCCTGGTCCTAAACCTAGCTCTGTCTTAATCACTAATGGCTATCCAAACAGACACCACAACAGTGCGCTCATGCAAATTCATGCAAGAGGACTCCTGGATGAAAACAGCCCTGAGGGCCGGGGCTTCCCCGAGTCAGCTGTCTCTCCCCCGCTAACACAGCAGGCTCTACTGGCCACACTTCCTCCACGTCAAACACAACGACTTGAACTCTGCCCTTGCAGCACTGCCAAAGGCTTTCCCAGGAGATCTCCCACTCCTGGGTTCTCCTGAACTTTGTTCCACAAGACCCAGTCCTGCCAGGATTTCCGTAATCATCGTCTCACTCACCACTCAAAGTAGAGAGCAGGGCAGAACCGGAATATCACTGAAATTACACTTCAGGTGTCAGAAAATTAAACTTTACTCTGCTCATAGCCCACCAGCAACAGGAAGCAAGCTGGAATGTGACATTCACTGCTCCCATGTGCAGCTAGGAATTTCTGTTCAGGGGGCAAATCACAGCAGCAAATAGGGAAACCGAATCTCGACCTGATCCCACCAGAACTCCAACACACAGCCACCTTGGCACCGTGCAACACAGCTCTCCCCCGGGGATGGCAGCACAGTCCTTCTCCTGGAGGGGGGACCCTCGCGGCTGCAGCATCCCACCCATCCTTTCTCTCCCACAGTGATGTGTAGCCTTGCTTGCCACCTTGGTTAGCTAAAGAAAGTCCTGGACAAGCAGCAAGTGTGTCTGTGACGGCATTCCCAAAGATCACTGACATGAGGCCCAGAAGCTGTTGGGGAGACACGCCCTGCAGGTGGATGGCACCATCCAGTAGGGTGGGAGCTGGCCAGAGTAGCAGCGGCAAAAGAAGGACGAAGCCAACAGCATAAGCCTCCTCCCCTCTCTCCCGAGCCCCCATGCCTTGGATGCCCGCGGTGCGCAGCTTTCCTCCTGGCACCCTTCCACCACGATGTTCCTACCCCATCCGGGCCAGCAAGGCCTGAGCACTCTGAAAACATGAGTCAAAACATACCTTTCCTCCTTAAAGTTGTTCTCAGGTATTTTGTCACAGCACCAGAAAACTGACTTGCATAACCACCCTCCATACATGCCCACCTTGCCTCATATACGTGCTGGATGGGCCATTGAGCACAGGCACCAGGGGAAAGCCAAGGCACAGGCCAGATGAAGTAAATGGGATAGAGTAACATCCTGTGATTCTCTCCAGAGCAGTGGGACTGTGGAGGGGCTCAAAGCACACTTAAATCAAATATGAGCTCTGTGCCAGGCACAGGGCTGGTGTCACTGTTGCTGCAGTCAGTGACAAGTAGACAGGCAGGCAGTTCCGTGTGTTCAGAGTCATGGGACATGCTAGGAGGACAGTGGATGCCAGACCAGGCAGAGGACAGGGCACCTGCTGAAATCAGGGAAAGCTTTCTGGAGGAACTTCGGAGAAATGAAGCACTGACAGCTCATCAAGGCAGAAGAGACAGTGGGTGGCCAGCATTCGTGGGAAACGGACCAATGCATCAGCAGGCCTCGGGATCAGCTGGGGCTCGTGCAGAGGAAGAAAGGCAGACACTGCCACTAGCCACACTGGGAGGAATGTGACCTCCGAGGGGTGGTCCCCCGAGCCCTGACAGGACGGGGAGCAGGACCGGGAGCCCACACATGGTCTTCAGGAGAGACAGGTCAACCACAGCTCAGAGGCTGAGCACCAGGCTTCTCCGATGACAACTGTCTTTCTATGTCCTCACAGGGCCAGAGGTGCCTCAAGGCTACCAGCCCAGTGCTGTGTTCCACAAGGGTCACAACGTGGGCAGCTGAGCTGGTCATGGCAAGAGGTCTTCGAGCCAGGAGAAAGGCACAGTGCAGGACACTAGCCCTAAAAACTGTGAACAAGGCAAACTTAGAAAAACAGAAAGGACCACAGAGACTTCAGGGGAGCAGACAGAGGACCATAGACACTCACCATTTAGTGGGTAAGCATTTCTGTTCAGGGCGATGAGGACGTCTGGAGATGGGCAGCAGGGAGAGTTGCACGTTATGAAAGAAGCTCGTGCACTGAATTCTGGGCTTCAAATGTCTGTCTCGTGCCAGGCAGGGTGGCACATGCCTTCCCCGGCACACAGCAGAGCAAGGCGGGAGGATCATAAAGCCAAAGCCAGCCTGGGCTGCGCTACATAATGAGACCCTATCTCAAACGAAACTGAGCTCTTCTAGCAGGGAGTGGTGGATCGCATCTGTAGTCCTAGCTATTTGGGAGGTTGAGGTAGGACAATTCCTGAGTACTCAAGTTTGAGACCAGCCTGGGCAACACAGTGAGACCAACCTCCTCAAAAAAAAAAAAAAAAAGTCCAAAATGACACATTATATATTATATAATTTTATCAAATTTTTTGAACTGGCCAAAGCCAACATTTCTTCTTGGCCCTGGAGAATAATCAGATAGCGAAACCTCAGTCCAGTACATAAAGGTTCAAGTCCAATACCTGGCACACAGTAGGTGTGTAATACAGTAACAGTCTTACAATTATCAAGTTACAAATGAACACATTAGGTATTAGTGGTCCATAGTGGCCGAAGGCTCTCTATTACAATTGAGTATTAATTAACTTAATCATCACTAGAGAATACCTATTACACTTCCGGATTGTGAGCCTTCAAATTCAAGTGCAGCTTTTCTTCCCATTGCTTATTCCCGTTTCCCACAATAAACTGTTTACCATTTCAATTATTCCCTTCCAACTATTGTGATCACCATACTTAAAATTCAATCAGGCTTCTAATTTTAAGCATCTTTTTTTTCTGTATAGCACCAACAATTGACAAGCGTCCTGAATTTAACATCTGTTCTCAGCAGTAAACAGTTTTAAATTTGAGAACTGAAAACACATACAAGGCAATTACAAGCAGCCCTGGTGCCGTGATTCACGGCCTTGCCTCGGCAACTCCTTCAGCAACAGCCACAGCTCTGATAGCTGGGCTGGCGGTCAGCAATGCTTGTGCAACCAGAAGGCTGAGCAGAGCCGGGCGTGGTGGCGCATGTCTGTAATCCCAGCACTCGGGAGGCTGAGACAGGAGGATTGTTGTGAGTTCGAGACCAGCCTGAGCTACAAAGTGAGCTTAAGGCCAGCCTGAACTGCATAGTGAGACCCTGTCTCAAAAAGACAAAAAAAAAAAAAGAAGGCTGAGCAAGCAGCCGGGCCCCTGCACCACAGAGGAAGCCTTGGATGGACACAGAAACCGCTTCCTGCAACCAGCAATGGGGTAAGCAAGCACTGTCCTGGGTGTTCTCTCTCTCTTCTCTTTGAGTAAATCTGGCCACCCCAGAAATAGGAGTAATAGCACCTCTGGAGAAATCTCTCAAGAGGACGAGCAGCCCTTGTTTGCTGGGAGTCTTGTCAATGTCCACAGGCAAGAAACCACCCAAAAGCGGCTCCTCAGCCTGGTGAAGGCCACTAGTACCCTCAGCAATGCCAGTGTCCATGCCAAGGGCCTGCTGTCTAGAAGGAAAGCGGAGCGGGGGAATCCAGCCAGAAATGGCCTGGGGCCGGGTCCTCAGCTGACTCACAGAAAGCGGGCTGGAACGAGGGGTAAAGGTGCTCTCCCTCAGAGCTGGGAGCTAGCATACCAGCCGAGACACCTGCGGCACGACCCAGTGTGCAGGAGGAAAACTGCACTCGATTTTATTTCTAGCAGATGCCAAGTAAACATAAGTTGGTAAGCTGTGAAGAAAAATAAATACAAAATTCTAGAAATATTCTTAAGGATATTGGCCATTTTCCATTAGGATTTTTTTTTTTTTTTTTAGATAGGGTCTCCTATAGTTGTTGTTGTTTAATTTTAGGGAAGGATCTACAGTGTGTTCAGGGTCTCACTACTAGATCAGACTCATAGTGATCCTCCTGTTTATAGCCTCCCAAGAGCTGGGATTGCAGGTATGCACCACTGTACCCAGCCTCAATTGCCTTCTCAGTGCTCCCCAGGGGCAGACCAGCGGGCAGGCCTGGGGATCAAACCCCTGGCCACTGTGCCTGATCGTAGGCACTTTAATCCACTGAGCTTTTTGACCGGCCCTCCTCCTAAAATTTAGACTGGTCCTGAACTCACTATTCAGCCGAGGCTGGCCTCACACTCACAGCAATCCTCCTGCCTTAGCCTCCCGAGTGCTGGGACCATAGGTGTGTACCACCCCACCCCCCACTGAGATTTCAGTACTCCGGGCTCCCCAGGACACAGGTCTTCAGCCTTCTGCTCCATAGCTGAGAAGCCCCCGCCTGTTATCAGCTTCTCCATAGAATGAAACCCAGCTTTCCATGGCGACCTCTTTCCCCAAGCCTTCAGGAGGCCAGCTGAGTCCCCATCTCCTGACACTCTGCCCCCGACCATGTCCTCCTTTCATGTGTCCTCCTCTCAAGACTTGTGTGCCTGGACCCCTTCTTCCCCTCAGGCCCACCCTCTGCTCAGGTGACAGCAGCCCCCCGGGTGACCACCTGCACCTGCTTCACCGCCATCTTCACATCCCCCTCCACTCCACCTGGCCCACACGGAGCCACATCTCCAACCTGTGGCCTCTCCAGAGTCCTCCCCAATTCATGTGGTTAATCCATACCTCACCCTCTCTGCCAAGACCTGCCCTTCCCAACCTGTCGAAAGAGCCGCTCTCCAAACAGTCCGGAACCCACCAGCGTGGCACATGAAGACAAGAATCAGTGAAGTGTATTTGTCTTTTTCCTTATTTAATTTGAATTCTCTGATTGGTTATAATCCTAGCTTTGACTTGGGATGCCTGAGTACTTGAGTTTTAAACCTCATCCTAGGACACCGTGTCGTCTGCAGTGGGGTGATGAGGGCTTGCACTGACAGCCGAGCAAAACTCTGAACTGCAGAAGGAGAGAGGGAGTCACTGGCTTTGCCAGAGAGCATGAAGCAGCACCAGGCCTGGCACATCACAGGACAGCAAGGTGGCTGGCCTGGCTGGAGCAGGGTAGACAGGAAGCGAGGAGAAGAGGGGATGGCCCAAGGGCGGGCTGGAGGGACGACAAAGCCACAGGACCCGATGTGCACCTTCAAAAGCCCAAATGAGGCACAGGGCAGGCCCAGGGAAGAGCAGGGGTCCCAGTGAGGAAGCTAGGACAGAATCCAAGTAAGGGTTGGAGAAGAGGAGAGAAGCGGGCAGAGCTGCTGTGAAGAACTGGAAGCTCTGGGCAGGGAAGGAGAAGTACTGAAGCTGAGCACCAGGTACATCTCTAGGTAACAGACGGGGTGCACACACGAGCCTGCAGGGAGAGCCACACGGAGTCCCAAGTGTCCTCCTCACGGAACACATGCACAGCCCTCACTCAAAAAAAAATTACATTTACATGTGCATGGGAGCCTATTGGGAATGACGCACACTTCCCTGCCGAAAGCGGCTTCTTCTGAGTACGATTAGCAGAGCATAGAAGAGCGATCAACTTCTACCTTATATGCATTTTTCATTTTAAAAATAAGCACAAGGGCTGGCCAGATAGCTCAGTGGACTAAGTGCCTGCTTTGGCAAGCACAGGGACTAGGGCTCAATCCCTGGTCCCACATGCCATGCTGGCCCCACCCCTGGGGCACCCTGAGCCAGAGAATGAACGTGTGGTGGCACATTCCTGTAATCCCAGCGCTGGGGAGGCTGAAAACAGGAGGATCACTATGAGCTCAAACTGTGTAGTGAGACCCTGTACCAAATATATATTTTTAAAAGTACATATAGTTGGGCGTGGTGGTGCACACCTGTAAGCCCAGCACTCAGGAGGCTGAGGCAGGAGGATTGCCAAATCCAAGGCCAGCCTTCGCTGCAGAGTGAGTTCAAGGCCATCCTGAATCGTATAGCAAAACCCTGTCTCAACCCACACACACACACAGAAGCACAGTTTACTTACTACTCACACTCAACATGGCAGGCGACATGCTGCCTGACTGGATGGCCTCCAAAGGGTCAACCATCAGATGGCACGTGGCACCCAGAGGTGCCGTCCAACCTCAGGCTTCCCTGCCGAGCTTGGAGGAATCCCTCACCTCTCTGCACTTGAACTAAGTAACAAAGACAGCAGCTCCCACTCCCCTCGAGGGCTTCATGCGTATGAAGTGTTCAGCACAGCCGGGAGCACACAGACCCTCCTAGGCTGTCAGCCCCCTCCCTTCCCCCCCTGCAAGGGTTCCAAAGACGCCCCAGAAGTGAGGCTCCAGACAGAAAGGTCACTGAACAACAGGGGATTCTACCACTACACACCCCACTGAACAAAATGTGAGGAGCCACTAGAAGAAAGAGCAGAGTGTTTTCCCCCAGACCCCTCCCAGAAAAGGCAAAGAATAAGGTGGAGACAGCCCCATCCTGGCAGGAAAAACAGACACCACCAGACTCCCCACAGCTCCCAGTCAAGGTCAGAAGTTCCTGACAACTTGTGATTTGCTCTCCAGGCTTGTGGGAAGGCAGCCCTGAAGATGGGGAAAGAAAGGCTGGATGCTGCTTATCTAAAATCACTTCTACTCTGGAGACGCTATAAAACGTGCATGCTCGTGCCAGATGGATGCGCAGAGAACTTTGATCTCCGCTTAGCCGGAAATGATCCGTTCCCTGCCTAACGCAGATGTATGGTTTTTGTACCTCAAATCTGCCCCGTCAGATGCACAGCACATTCTTAATTATTTTGAAATTATTAAAAACGGAATCATAAATCTGTGCTTTGACACGACAGGGTGATTTGACCCCTACACAAATCGTAATGGGTTATTAACAGTGCTTCCCAAATCTATTGAAATTTTTTTTTTCCAAAGCTATTCACTGATTAATAGCTGTTCACACGGTGATCATTTATGAGTAATTATGGAACTGTGCCGCATTATTTTGTGATGAGAACATAATCATGTCTATTAAAATTATTTGTACAGTTTTTAACCTCCTAAGAGAAATGAAGGAGGCTACTCAAAGGGTAACAAACTTCAGGACAATACCTAGAGGTTATTTCTCCTTCATAACACTTGCTTCCCCGAAGCTTGCTTTCCAGCCTGGATCAAGAGTTTGTCCTTCAAGCCGGGTGTGGTGGCGCACGCCTGTAATCCCAGCACTTGGGAGGCTGAGGCAGGAGGATTGTTGTGAGTTCAAGACCAGCCTGAGCTACAAAGTGAGCTTAAGGCCAGCCTGAGCTACATAGTGAGACCCTGTCTCAAAAAGACAAAAAAAAAAAAAAAAAAAAAAAGAATTTGTCCTTCAGCTTTTGCAGCGTCCCTTGGAGGAGAGGGTTCTCATGCTGCTCCTGTGTCGCTTGCCAGGGAAGCACTTGCTCTGCTGAGCCAGCTCCCTGGCCCCTCACACGGCCCGCTCTGGGACCTCAGCCTGCCGCCCCTGGGTCCTGGTCCCCTCCTGCAGGACCACAGCCACTCCTTCACCCCACCAACCATCCACCCTTCTGGCCGAGCCATTTGTTCTGTTTATAAATCCCCGCCCCCACCCCGCCTGCCAGGAGCCGGCTTCCAGGTCCTCCTCACTTCCTGCAGGCAACTGGGAATCCTTGGAAGGCCAGGGTGCCTCTCGCTCACACATCTGTGTGCCCCAGGGCGATGGAAAGAGATGCAGTGAGCTCAGGTGGCTCATGATTCCACTGAAGAGCAAGATGGTGTAAGGATGAGGGGCCTTGTTTTGGGGGCCCTGATGACATCGCATTTGCTGGGAACTTCTTAGGACTGGTAGAGGACCCTGGAAGTCCTCCCAGGGGCTGGAGGGGCCGGTCTCAGTGTGGGATAAACCACTGGCCCCAAATCCACTTACGCCAAAAGAGTTACTTGCTGCTTAGCTGACATTCTAAACTAGCTGGGCCCCCTGCATGTCCTCTGACAGCCAGCCCGGTGGCTCCCCCATTTCTAGGGCACAATCTAAGGCACAGACACCCCCATCCTCAGCCAACATGGACCAGGTATTCAGGGCTCAAGCTCAGAACTCACCAAGATGAAGTTCACCCACATGCAAAGATCTTTTTCATCAAAATAACCATCTTCCTGCCTCAACCCCTGCCCTGAGACCCCTCCACTGTCACCTCCTCACCCTACTATCACCAGACCCAGGGGTCACCCTCAACCCCACCTTCATGCTGCTGTCACCTTGTTCTCTGAGATCAGATGACTCCTGGCCCCGGACAGGCGTGAGGGAGGGAGTCAGCAGGGGTGGTGGCTCTTCCCTAGGTGCCACACGCCCCAGGAAGCAATCCCAGGCTGTGTGGGTAGCTGGCTGCGGGCAGACGAGGTGAGCAGCCTCCTTATGCAGAGAAGCCTGTGACCGGCCCTCGCCTCTGGCTCCTGGGACAGGAGACTCCTTGCTCCTTCCAGCCTCACTCTTTGACTGCACCTGCTACCTGCAGGAGCTGCGCAAGAGCCCAGGAAGCATCAGAGAGACGAGAGCAAAGACCCCTCCTGCGAGTGTTCCCCCACACAGTGACTAGAAAGGTCAAAACTTAGCAGAAACACTACAGGTCACGCTTCAAGACAGACTTCACCTGCCTGCAAAGAGGCAACACGAACTCAGATGGGAAACGAGATTACTCCAGGAGAAACAGGGACGAACTAAATTTTAAAATAACAAAGCAAGAACAATAATAAATACATGTGAGGTTGTCATTTAGGGGAAAAAAACTTTAAGACAGTCAAATCTCTGGTGTCAAAAAAAAATGAAATAAATTTAAATGACAAATGAAACAGATACCAGTGAATTTGAAAATCTCAATGACATGGATTCTTTTCTGTAAGAAAATACAAATTATCAAATTTTACCTAACAAGAATTTTAACTCTGGCTGTGGTGGTGTACCCCTGTAATCCCAGCACCAGAGGGCTGAGGCAGGAGAATTACTGTGAGTTTGAGGCCTGAATTTTATAGTAAAATGCTGTCGCAAAAAAAGAATTTTTAAGATCAATAATCAGGCTAAAAGTTCAGGGTTGTAAAAGGTACCAAAAGCTAGCCTCCAAAAGACTAGAGCCAGACATTAAATTTTACTTTCAAGAAATTGCTTATTTTTTGACACACGAGCTGTTCTTCTACAGGAATAAAGATGAAAATCGATCTGATCATTACAAAACTGTCCTAACTAGGATGCCAAAATCGGACAAATAGTCGGGATAACAAACTATGCATCCTTCTCATGCATAAAAATAGGTAAAATAATCCTAAGTAAAATACCAGAAATACAACTTTCTATTGAAAGAATAACCCATAACAATGAAACAGCTTATTCCAGAATTGCAAAACTGGTTCAGCATTAGAAATTATTCATATAATCTCTTATGTCAGGTCATCAATTTTTAACTTGTCAAATTCAACATCTATATCTCATGAAAACTGGCAGCAGACTGGCACTTACAGAACATAATCATGTGTTGCTCTAGCTTGTATCTTGAATCCAGAGATCCAGCACTAAAGACTCTTTAGCAGGAATCCATGTTTTTAGAAATTACTTAATAGCATATGTTTCCAGTAGATAATGAGTATGTTCACTGTGGGCACTTGGTACTTGTACGATATGTCTCTTTCTCTCCTTTTCTCTTTCTTCTGGTTTTTTGACACAGGGTCTGACAACATAATTCAAGGGAGACTTGAACTCACTATGAAGCCCGGGCTAGTCTTGAACCATGGCCATCCTCCTAACTCGGCCTCCCAAGTGCTGGGATTATGGGCATGCACCACCACGCCTAGCAAAGCAATCCCTAATTCCTTACTATGTCCTCATCCCCTGCTGCCCTTCCCGCTCCTGGTCTTCTCCCCATTTGCAGTAGATCTGGGTCCCTTTTTCCTCTTACGTATCTTTTATTTTGCTTTATTTATACATCATATGCCTGCTATGAGAGAAACCATATTACATCTAAGCCGGTGCATCTAATTTACTTCACCTAACATATGGTCTCAAGGGACATCCATTTTCCTACGAATAACTCAAATATATCCTTCCTTATGACATAATGGGACTCCACTCTGTGCAAAGACCACATGTTCTTCTTAAGGATAAGAAGAACAATATAGAGAGGGCAAGGAGAAAATCTAGGAAACATGACAGGGGCAAGGCCATACATTTATATGTACAAGATGGTTAAGGCAATGATCCTGAGAATCTTCAGCAGGTTTGAGACTAGCAGTTACTTGGTGGGATTCTCACCCTGACTAACTATATATGCTGATGCCTGTGAACTAAGCAACTGCACTGAAGGTAGCAATGCGTAATAGTAGGGTCCTGCTTGGAATGCCTGTCATTGTGGTCTTCTAAATATGTACCGCTTGTCATGTCATACCAATTACTGCCATACTGTCTCTCAAGTAAATGTTTTAAAAAAAGGCTAATAAATGAAAACAAGAGACAAGAAAAGAAAATGTTATAGGATTGTCCTGCTACAATGTGTATATGGTTAGAGTTCTAAATTTCTCTGTAAAAATATGTAATTGTTTATTCCCATTTTTTTATATTTTTTTTCTTCACATTCTGTAGGGTTTTAAAGTTTAACATATCAGTACTTGATGAAAAATACCTGTTCCATGTTATATCTAAGATGTTTGATATTCAGACAGATAGTGAGGTTCTGCTCAACTGCCTACATTATAGGTAATAATATCATTAAGCTTCTCTTCTGAGGGTTAACACTTAAATTTGAAAACCAAAAATTAGAGAAAAAGAAGGGCTGCAAGGTCAACCAACATTTTGTCCCTAGCCTTGCAAGCTCAGTGAGGACTCAGGACATAGGAGAACCTATACTGTAAACAGCCTGTAACTCCGTTGTGTCCCAAATTTTCTGATCAAGGAGATTATGGGGCCACAGAGGAAAGTGATCAATGATGTAGAGTATGCCTAAGGAGAGTTAAATGGAGAGAAAAACCTTCTCTCAGGCTTTCAGAGAGAGCAAATTGGTCAAGCAATGGTCATGACTTATCCACATGGCTGACACTAACAAAGGATCTACAAACTGTGGTACAGAGTTTCAGGGTAAATCCTGAGGGGATTGACTGACCTTGTCAGATACAAAACTTACATTTCTTGTTATATAGGTCTTGCTTTATCTTGGTCTTAATCATCCAGCAGAAATCATAAAAATGAGGTATAAAAAGTAAAGCCATATTAATATGCTGAGCTGTAAAAGGCTCAAGTCAACTTCTGACATCGCCAATCTATGGAAAACCCACTACCATTGTGGACTGCTGGACTATATTGGATTATTTTGCTGAGCTCATGTGCCTACAATATTTAAATGACAGTGGAATACCCATCTCTGACAGGACTAAACAAAAAAGGGGATACAAATGAAAGACCATTTTGTATCTGTATATACAAAATAGTTAGGATAGATATACAACTACTTTCTCTTAATTCAATGAAAAGAAAGATTTGCACTAATAGCATTTGGGCAGGATATCACGTCTGCGTCTTGTATTATGAAAAACCACTACAAAGACAACATATGCAATGTATTAATTATTGAAACTGTCCTACTAACCTCTTTTGCAACTGTCTCATTGCTATTTGTTTCTCAATAAAATAGAAAAAAGACCACACATTCTTCATCTGTCTCTTGATGGACATGCAGGCTGCTTTCAAGATTTAATTATTATGAGTTGTGCTACTGGAAGCGTGGGCATGCCTGTACATCTCACTGTGGCATGAAGCCCTTAACGTTTTCAGGAAGACGTGGGGTCGGGGAATGGCCGGGTCAAATGGAATGTCTTCTCTTAGTCTGCTGATCTCCACAAGGGCTGTACCACTCCAAGTCCCCACCAAGACTGTAGGAAGGCTCTTTTCACAGCCCTGACAGTGTTTATTTGGTTCCTTAATGATTGCTATTCTTCCTGAAATACAATGAAATCCGCATTGTTATAATTTGCATTTTTTGAAGGGCCGGTGATGTGAAGCATTTTTTCACACTTGTACTTTGGCCACTTGTACTTCGCTCTGTCGCTGTGGCTCTTCTGCTGCCCGGCAGCCCTCTCAGCCTGCGCTGTGCCTTCCTCAGCTCTGACCACCCACACATGCAGCTTCCTGCGCTCCTCGGGAGACATCGCTGCTGCTACCCGTGGGGTGCGCTTGGCCATTCTTTCCTCGCTGTGCACAAGAACCTGGATTACGGTTGGCCCATCCAACTGTAACAGTGAGGGTAGAGGTGATCAACACACGCTCTGTTTGGTGCAAAACTCCACCGCAGGCATCACTGCCACGGGTGCCACGGATGCCTGGCATCATTTTCACGAGCCCATGACAGCGAGCAGACCTGTCTTCCTGTACCATAAATCTAAACATCCATCTCTCGGGCAGCTTTATTGATAGAGTACAGGCATATGTCCCAAGGTCTTCCAGTCTGACCCATAGAGCTAGGCATGGAAGTGCTCGCACCCACAATCCCTGGGAGCACAGGGAGGCTGAGGCAGGAGGCTTACAAATCTAGGCCTAACCCAGGCAATTTAACACTTAGCAAGACCCTGTCTCAAAATAAAAACTTCATTTTATTTTTTTTAATTTGAAACAGGGTCTCACTATGCACCTCAGACTCATAGTGATCCTCCTGTCTCAGCCTCCCCAGTGCTGGGATTACACATGTACACCACCAAGCATAGTTTTGGAGCCAGCACAGCATGTGGTACCAAGGATTGAACTCTCCCTCACCTCGTTCCCTTCTCTCCGCCATTGTCCTTCCCCTTGGGGCACAGCCACGGGCTACTCAGTACCAGCCACCCCACCACAGAGATAAGGTCCTAACCTCCTCACAAGCATGCCTGAGCCCAGCCCGGGTGAGAAAATGAGGGCCTGGGTCCCATGGCCGGCCTGCGCTGCACTGCTCCACCCTTCCTGCGCTGCCACACTGTGGCTGCCTGGCTCATGAGCAAGCTGCTTGGAACCCAGCCAGAGCCCAGCCCTGGCCACCTTCCAAAGGCCCAGCACTGCTCAGCGTCATGGACCCAGGCCTCACCTCTGCCCTGCCCAGGCTGCCTGCTGCTCCTCTGCCCTCCACCATGTGCTCTCCCAAATCCACCCTCCCCCCCC
>PVKA01024360.1:0-34336 GCA_004027165.1 Ctenomys sociabilis | reverse complement strand
GTAAATAATTATTGAATCTTTGATATAATTCAGCTATAAAAAACCTGTAAATATAATTTCATGTATGCACCTTGTACAATACCAAAATGTTATGAAAACAGTTTGCAATGTATTAATTCATCGACTCTGTATGGTTAAGGTGTCTTGAAACTGTCTGATTGACATTTGTATTTTAATAAAATAAAAATAAATGGAAAAATAAAAAAAAAATAAAGCCCTGACAAAGAAAAAAAAAAAAGAAAATATTTTCCATATATGTTCTAATCTTGATATAGTTTGTATGTATAGTATCAGTATGATTTGATTTGGAGTGAAGCTTGATTGAAATTTTCGTAAGTACTGATTTATTTTTGGACACTTCTAGCTGTGGAAAATTGGACAGTGTCTTAATTTTTCTTGATGAAATTTAAGGATATTTGACATGTAACTTAGAATTTCTCCTTCTAGTTATTTACCCAAAAGAAATGAAAACATGTTTGGCTAAATGTTTGTTTATAAATACTCATTTCAATGTCAGTTATAGCATCTCTGTGGTAGGAAAAATGTATATGTCCATCTATTGATGAAGGAAGAAATAAAATGTGGCATATCTTTGTGATATAATCCTATTCAATAGTTAAAAAGAAGGAAAATCTCAATCCTACTGAGTCCCTTTGAGAATGAACATCAAAAACATACATGCAATAAAATAAATTACACAAAAATACATATGGTATATGATTCTGTTTATATTATATGCTCAGAAAAGCAAATCTTTAAAGATAGACTGGAGCTGATTTAGGTCTGAAAAATCAAATACTGATTAATTTAAATGGGTGCAAGGGATTTTTCTAGGTGATGGGAATGCTCTGAAGCTGAATTTTGGTGATTGAGTTTCAGTGCTATGAACGAATATACTAAAATTACTTTGTTATACACTGAAAACTGGCAAGTTTTATGGTATGAAAGTGATAGCTCAGTATAGCCTTTTGATAGCTCGGTGTACTAAAGTGCCTGCTTAGGTACAATGCAGGAGCTGGGGTTTGATCTCCAGCATGCCACGCTGAGACCACGATTGAATGTGGTGGCACGTGCCTGTAATCCCAGCGCTTTGGGAGGCTGAAAGCAGGAGAATCAGTACCAGTCTGATCTATGTAGTGAGACCTATAGATCCAGTAGACCTGACATATATATATATATATCCTTCTATTTAAATTTCTCTCTCTATATATCTGTATCCTTTTACAAAATGTCAGTGGTGGTCATGTATTCTACTATTTCGTTTAATGAAGTGCAAATAATTCAATAGCAGGCACCCTTCACGGTCCCTTCATATGATAGGTACCTGAAAAATGTCTATCCAATGGAAATTGCGTCGTGTCCCCAAGGGGAGGCTGTCTGTCTGTACAAGGACCAGGCTGGTTCATGGGGCCGCTGGACTCAGCAGCCCGGCTGGAGACAAAGGAGAGCAGAATGTTTGCCTTTTCTCTTCCTGAAGTTTCTACATCTGTTCAGCCAACTGTGATCATCAATTAAAAATCCACATGATTATCACGAGCATATGCTAGTTTAGAGGCACACAGCATCCGCTACCTTTTGGCAGCAGTATTTCAAATTTATTTTGGGGAAACACCCTTCACTCTTCTCCTTGTGTTTGGATTGAATAGAGTGTAACCTGAGGTGGGCAGGTGGGTCAAGCCATGCCAATCAGTGAATCCTGTCCTGGCCTGGGACGGGCATGAACCTCACTGAATCATGAGACTCTGACACTGGGCCCTGAATGCTCGTTCAAATGCCAGGGAGATTTCCTTCTGGATTTGGACCACTGAAAATTCCTAGAGGTCTTTGCAGCTGTCTGCCCATCATGTAAAAGCTGAGAATGGATACAGCCAGTGTAGAAGATACTACAGCCAAGAGGTGTGGAGAGGTGGACACTGGCATCACCCTGCAGCCCCTGAGGTCAGCCTTCCTGGGCTTCCACAAAGCGATGTCCACACCATCCCTTGTATCTATCACTCTAGACTGCATTTTGGTTCATCGGTGCTAGAACTCTGCAACAAGGATACTTCTTACTTCTTGGGGAAAGAAAACGGCTGGGTTTATAAAGACCCTGCAGTGCATTCAGCTTTCTAGTTCTAGATATGCATTACAAACCTGTTTCTCTGAAGCCAGAATTTGGGCAGGCCACTTACCAGTATTTAGCCACAAGGCCAAGAAGTGGTCATCAGTTTATATTAGTACTCATGATAGTAACTATAGGGAATACTAATCGGGTGCCAAATTCTATTTAAATTTCTCTATGTGCAGACACTGTGTTGAATGCTTACTAGATTTATTCCATTTAATCATCCAACTAGGACTGTGACTTGCTGCTATTATTGTCCCCACTTTACACAGGAAGGAGCTGAAGCAAACTCTGAGGTGATAAAAGACATCATCAATGGAATCTTGTTAGGTACCAGATGCAGTTTTAAACACTTCATTTGTTTTAGCCCATTGCATCTTCAAAATAATCCTAGGAAGCCAGTCCTATTACCCTCATTGGGGAGATGAAGACAAGGCCACGATAAGTTCTATCACTTGTTTGAGTCACAAAATCGGTGTAGCTGAACCAACCTACAGCGCATGTCCAAGAGCCAGCGGATGCTAGTGCTTGTGCTCAAAAATATTATGCTGTCTTGCCATGTGATTTAAAAACACAGTCACTTTCAGATTTCTGGAGAATTGGCCAAAGCAGTATACAGAAGGTCCCTGATGTCCCTCAGATTCTTTCAGGGTTATTTCACACAGTTACAGCACATTCAAAGTTAAGAAATAAACCTTGGTCTATTGCTATTCATTAAGCTCCTTCATTTGTTTGATTTTTTTAAAAATTATATATATATATATATATATATGTGTGTGTGTGTGTGTGTGTGTGTGTGTGTGTGTGTGTGTGTGTGTCTAGTAAAAGGCCTACAGGGTCTCACAGGAATCTTGTTAGATACCAGATATAGTTTTAAACACTTCATTTTTTTTAACCCAATGTATCTTCAAAACATCTTCAAAACTATGTAGACTGGGCTCGTAGTAATTCTCCTGTTTTCAGCCTCCCAAGTGCTGGGATTACAGGCATACACCACCACACCCAGTGTCAATTGCCATCTCAATGTGCTCTGAGGGCAGGGCTGGCACGGCACCCTGGGGATTGGATCCCAGCCACTGCACTCTGCCTACACAGGCACTTTAGTCCACTATTTGGCTATTTGGCCAGCCCAATAATTTAAATTTAAAATGTACCCAGGGAGGCTCATGGTTTGGAAGGTATTTGTATAATAGTGGTGCTGTTCTCTTGAGTGGATTTATCCATTGAAGAGTTTAGTGACTCATGTGCTATTAAGAAGGGAAACTTGCTTGGAAGAGGAGAGGGACTGGGGGATGATCTGAACATGTGTGTCTGTCCCTGATTCTTGCCTTCCCTGATGCTGTGTTTTCTTCCCACCACTGTCTGAACAGCTTTCCTGCTCCATGACCTTCCACCATGACGTTTCTGTGTTAGAGACACCCATGAGAGCCTGCACCCTCTGAAACTGTGAGCCTCAACAAACTTCTCCTTTCAGTTCAATTTGGTTATTTCATCCTAGTGCTGGGATGAGTGATTAGCACATTTGGAGCTTGTCAGTTTCTCCCCTGTTGTCTTTTTGTTGTGCCTGGACTTCTCCAGCTGTCTCACTGCATTTAGTCCTCTTTCCTTTCTAAGAATGTAGTTCATGTTGCCCCATCTACCTGGGGTTAATTAATGTAATACTTTCTCCTGTTTTATTCCACATTGTAAGAAAAAAAAATGAGTGCAAGCTTTTCTTCTGAATATCAGGGATGTGACCTGAGTCTGATAGACCCTGATATGCACCAAGAACATGAGGACTCTGCAGCACCACTTGTGCTCAGGGCAATCCTAGGGACATTAAGTCTATCTCTAGGAGTGGAGCCTGTGAATCTGAATTTCTATACAGATTCTGAATGTAACTGAAAGCATGCTAATGTTTGGCTTGGAGCCTCCCATGTGCAAGCTATGCCCCCAATATAAGATTCTCAAATTAAAACATAACAGGTGCACTGGTTAGCAACATTATTATGAAAACACTTTATTTTTTTGGCATGCCATAGCAGTGCAACTTATATACACCATATTACCCCATTCCACTGGGACTTTACACTTGGTGCAGAAAGGAGGGACACAAACAAGGCGAATTCCAGACATACTGGTTGCCTGAGAATAAAGAGGACCCACCTTTGTCTCTCTCAGTTTTTCTGCAGGCTCCCCATGTCTCAAGAAGGGCAGCAAGCTTACCTCTGGGTGTGTGGGTAGTATCTGTGACCAGCCCTCATGTCTGTCTGGTGCTCAGCCAATGAAAGAAAAGTCTGTTTTCACATTGGTTGGGAAACTAGCTAAGTTGAGAATTTTAAATGGTTGTCAAATCCGAATTCTGTTGTTCGTGAACATCCCAAAGGATTTCTCAAGGGTTAATATCACTATGTTAATAGGGATGTAGCTCTGTGGCATAGTGCCTGCCTGGCAAGTGTGAGGTTGTGAGTTCAATTTCTGGTCCCCAAAAAAAGAAGAAGGGCCAGTGAGATAGCTCAGTGGACTAAGCACTTGCTTAGGTAAGCTCAGTGGCCAGACTTTCAGCCCTGGCCCTGAATGCCATGCCAGCCCTGTCCCTGGACATGCTGAGTCCAGTGAAGTCCAGGCATGGTGCCACATGCCTGTAATTCCAACATTAGGGAGGCAGAGAAGAGGAAGATCACTATGAGTCTGAGCTCTGCATACTGAGACCCTGCATGCACACACACACACACACACACACACACACATAGGGTTAGCCAGGGAAGTGCTTATTCTGCTGAGCTATCTCCCCATCCCCTCCACAAAAAAAAACCTAAAAAAAAAAAGGAAGAAAAGAAAAAAAAGGGGGGGAGTTAATATAAGTAAATATCATACTCAGGAAATGAATTCATTGTACTTGGAACAGATGTTTTCTGTAAAGAATAAACATTCACCACATATATCTGTCTATGAGTATATCTATGTATCTGTATTTAAAGATAGAGTAAGATACTGCCATATGTATGTGTATATGGCTTGGAAGTTAAGCATGCCAAGGACCTAAATCCTATTTTCTATCACTGAGATGGGCTTATTTTATCATCTGCCTTTGCACATGTGTATATTGAACAGAGAAGCGAAGTGTCTTGCTGCAGCTACCAAGTTGGCGAGCTACGGAAATGCTCCCAGAAGCTGGGTACTCTGGCTCCCAGGTCTGTTGCTCTGTGAGGTTCCTGTCTCAGAAACTCTGATGGCCAGGATCTGGGCTAGTGAAGAACAGGAGAGGGAAAGCAAGGGAACCTGGCCATTTCGGAGCTGCTTGTTTGTGCCAATGCCTAAGAGGTGGCGACTGATCACAAATACTAATGATGTGCTGCTTTCTAAGCAATGGCAGATGAACTGAAAAATTGAATTATTTCCAGCTGGTAACTCATAATGAATATAATAAGGTTAGGGCTGCTTCCAAGTGTCTACAAATGAAAAGAACATGACAAGGGCAGAGCACTGCAATGAGTTTCTACAGAAAGACTACGTGACAACTCAAGATAAACGGAACTCGCTTCACCTTCGACTCTCGTAGAATCTCTCTGGAGCTGCTCCTGATTACACACTCAGATTTCTTGGCCCACCCCTTCCCTGAAGGGTGGGTCTTACAAAAGGACCCAGTTGTCCTCTTTGCTTGTGAATGGCTACATTTCCCAAAAGAATGCGAAGAGGACTTGTTTGCATTTTAGCTGATTTCCCTCTTACTGTATGCATTCAGTGAAATATCTGTGACTGTATAAACAAGACCATAACAAGTTCTGGGCTGAGGTGGGGGACCAGATCTGCAAAACAAATGCACCTTGTCCTGGGTCTGCACTCACCATGGTTGATTTACATGGGCTGTGGGTCACATTTTATGCTGATGGCTCCCTTTCTCCTAAGAAACATGTGCCAGTGAGAAGTAACAGATGGGCCCTCTACCTGTAACCACACCCTGGCAACATTACTGTAAGGAAGTGCTATCACTCATTTCCTCTTAGGGAAGGTGGCTAAAGAAAACTGGTAATATTTTCTAATATTTTGAGCTCTGCTCTGTACAGCCTCTTCTTGGGGGAATTTTGTTTGACATATTTGAATGAATTTATGCACCAGAAAAAGATTTTAATATCCTGATGAAAAATAAAACTGTAAACAATGTTTCATTGCAAGCAAAAGGACATAAAACATCAAATGAAGGGAAATAATTAGCATCAGGTTTGTAAAGTGAAGTCTTTTCAATAACCTTTTAAAAAAAAACACAACTATGATAAATATTTGTTGTAGGCAATTCAGAAAATGTGGAAGAGTTTAAAGATGAATGTCATTTGCCAAGTAGATGACCATCTAGAAACATGCAGCTAATATTTTCATGTATTTTGATTCATGGGGAATGATGCAGTCCTTTTTTAATTTAACTGCTCAGTGACTGAACTCTCTTCATGACTTTGGAGGCTTTGGTAGCCAAAGTTTGGTTTCACGTGCAGTTTTTATAGATGGTCTTGGAGCCCTGACCCTGGCTAGAGCACTCAGAGGAAGACTTCTGATTTGAACCAAGAAACAGGAGCAGAAGGAATGGATAGGAAGGGGTAGCAGTGCCACCAGCACCACCAGAAGCAGGAACAAAGTGGCAGGTCCAGGAGTCGGAGCTGAGCGGTATCTTTCAGCAGAAGTGGCTCCAACGGGCCACAGCAGTGCTTGGGCCACTGTTGACAAGGCTTCCTGCTGTGCCCGGAGCCTCAGTGGATGAACTGTGAGGTGGCTAGGACGTTGGCTATGGCATCCAGCTCAGTTTTGATGTCTGATTCCACCAATTCTGGAATAGATGTTCCAAGCTTCTCAATTATTTTAATGGTTTTCCTTTTCATTCAGATCAACTATTAAGTTTTCATAAGCTGCAATTGAAAACCGTGCTGGATAAGTTTCTACTTTTTCGGGTTGGGAAGACAGGTCCGAGGTCTAAGAGTCTGCCTAGAAAGCACAAGGATCTGAGTTCGGTGCCCATTACCACATGCCATGCTGGCTCTGTGCCAAGCTGGACAATGAAACTGCATGTGGTGGCCCATCGCTGTAATCCCAGCACTGGGGAGGCTGAGACAGGGGGCTCACTATGAGTCCAAGCTGTGTGGTGAGACCCTGTCCCAAATAAATAAATAAAATTTTTAGGGCTGGCCAAATAGCTCAGTGGATTAAAGTGCCTGCAAGCAGGGGCTGGCAGTTCGATCTCCGGCCTGCTGTGCCAGCCCTGCCCCTAGTGTGCACTGAGATGGCAATTGAGACCGGGCCTGGTGGTGCTAACCTGTTATCCCAGCTCTTGGGAGGCTGTAAACAGGAGAACTACTATGAGTCCCCATCTAGTACTGAGACCCTGAGGCCTTCTCACCCCAGCTCCCACAGTTTGATCTCCGTACCAATGCTTTCAGCTCCTCTCCGACTTGTCTTATGACATAAGCACCCCATCCCCTTCTCAGCAGCCTGCACATTTGATCTATTGGCACCTGGTGTGGCTGGTTATCACTCTCCTCTCTACACTTACATATGATTCTGGCTGTGTTGACAGATTTAGCAAATGGAAATACAGAACACCAGGTTAATTTTTAAGGCCAGATAAAGTGCAGTTATATCCTTATCTCACTTACCTGACACTCAAATGAGGGAAGGAAAGGTTTATTTAGCTCACAGTTGCTGGATGCTTCGGTCCATGCTTAGCTGGCTCCAAGCAGAGAGGCCCATGGCAGAGGGCAGCAGTTCACGGAGGTAGAGAGCAAGAGAGCAGGGCAGAAGCAGGACCAGCAATGGCCACAGAGAGGAAGTCTTTCTCCCTTAAGTTGCACTCAGGCTGTAGGCCTAGGGTAAGCATAGTACTCACACCCATAATCCCAGGAGTACTAAAACACATAATCCCAGTGGATCATGAGTTAATCTCAAACTCTAGATGTCCCCACACCATGAGTATCTGAATATCTACAATTGCTGCACAGAGCTTGGAATTAATTCATCACTTTCTTCCTTTTCAACCCAGCTCCATCACTGCAGTGTGAGATACAAATTTATGAAATGGTCTGGCATATAGATGAAGATTTGTTTCATTTTATAAGGCTACTGTTAGCTGCCTGTGAAATTTTGCCTCTTGCTGGTTATTTCTATGGCAGCATGAGAAGATTTGCATAGAGGTTATTTCATTCTTCATGAAATACTGTTATGTATATGCATGCATACATACATACATGTTTTCTTTGTGTGTGTGTGTGTGTGTGTGTGTGTGTGTGTGTGTGTGAACCAGGGATTGAACTCAGGCCCTTGTACTTGTCAGGGAAGCGCTTATTCCACTGAGCCATCTCCTTGGCCCCTACACATATTCATACATGTTCCTCTCATATAATCTTCAGAAATTCTATATGATAAATTTGCCTTTTATTATAAATTCTGAAGTTCAGAGTCTTTGGCATTGTGACCATATCCCCTACACCTTAGTTGCAAATCCAGCTCTCTTATTGAGTCTCATTCTGCACCCCTCTTTTATGCTATGTAGGCACAAAAGTATTCACTTATGGAGTGAATACTCCATTCACTAATGGAGGTGCAAAAAAAAAAAAGGTAGAGAGAGAGAACAAGGAAACCAACCTCAAATTAAAAATTCTCAGTAATTTCTCTTGATTTACAACGTTAAATAAAAAACCATGCTCTTTGAAAGTTTGCCACCAATATTTTATAAACGTATTCTTCCTTTTTGAAGAGGGAAAATCGTGTATCTGAAAGTAATTCTTTTGTTTTTTCTTTTTTAAGACAGGATCTCGCTATGCAGCTTGGGCTTGACTTTTGTAGACATCCCGGCTGGTCTTGAGCTCTCAGAGATCCTCTTGTCTCAACGTCAGGAGTGCTGGGATTACAAGCATGCACCACCACGCCTGGTTCCCTGAGCAAGAATATTTCCTTTGCTTAAAAGAAAAAAAAATCAGTAATTGTTTTTCCTTCAGCAATTCATTGTCCTTTGACTAACTTTCAGAAATTCCAGAGGACTCTATGGCAGTGGTCTGACCCACGGGAATGCAACTAGGATTTCTTTTTCCAAAGAGCTGCCTGAGGGCTTTCAGGAGAGATACTAGAAAATTTGAAGAGCTATTTATGTTTGATTATTTCTGAGAACTTTGGGTACAGATAGAAAGAAAGCAGTCAAAGGAGGATAAACCATTACTTTTGTCAAGTAAGCATGAGGTTGGAGAAATCTTAAGGTCCTAATAAAACAAGTATAGATGAAAAATTCTGAAAACTCTTTAAGTATTTAAATCCAGGCATATTTGATTCTTGAATAAACATCTAGCATCAGCTGCTTTAAAGCTGTACATCAAAGAAAGGCTGGGAGGCAGGCAGGAGGGGCTGAGGTGGCCTGATCTGGTTTGTCTGCCTCCATGTATTCCCCAAGGTTCGGCTAGATGTGCCAACTGCCTGTTTCATTCCCATGTTGTTTGCGTTTGTTACTAGCACAGTAACCAGAAAAAAAATCACTTGCCCACTTTCTAGGTTCCCTTGTAGCTAGGAGTAAAATTGTGAGAAATAGCTCAATTTAGGGTCAATGGGAGTTCTGGAGGAGGGTCTTTGTTCTCGAAGAAAAACAGAACTCATTAGAAGGTTGCCCTTGTCCTTCCCTGTTGCCCTGTACCAACAGTGTGACATGGGGCAGCAAAGAGAGAAGCCCGAGACCAGAAGCTGATTTGTTATGGATAGTGGGTCAAAAGTCTAGAAGAACCTAGAACTTGGTAGACAGCTGGGCTGTACGTGCAGCCTGATGTCCCTCCCACAGAAGTGCCAGATGCCTACTTCCTGCAGCTGCTATCAGCCAGAGGGCTCTGGTCTCTCTGCAGTTCTCGTGTGCCATGAAATGTTCTGGCTTCTCCTTCTGATCACTAGGAAGAAAACCTCATCTCTTTAATCACTAGAGGATTGTAGTGATAAATTTAGGCCCATTTGGACCTAATTTTGTAGGTTCATGCACATTAACAATGCAGCATAATGTCATCGATGGAGTGACATTTTATCTTATGCATCTTTTCCACCTCAAGAGGAAGGCATTATACAAGGGAGGGTCATTGTAGTGGGGTCAGTTTTAGAATTTTGCTTACCACAACCAGTTTGGAAAATAATACTGCATCTTGGAATAATGAAACAGTGCATAATTCTGCACAACTTTAAAATCATCAATTACGTAACATATTCCTATTTCAGGAATGTTAAAAGGATAAACAATGCATGATGGTATCTCTAAAATATGTTCTGAATTTATTCACACTACTGTCATGAAATGATTTATAATGAAGAAACTGAGACTCAGAAAGTAAGGACAGAGAGCTGGTCAGGATTCAGTCCAGAAATACTGATGAAGAAGGATCATCTTTAACACAGGGACCCCAGCTATGAGTGAATGAGGCTGTTTTATCTCTCTAGGGCTTCCCTCGCTGTCCTTATTACCTGTCTCTACCTGCTGAAGTCTGGTAGGTGTCCTTGTACCTAGCACTTTCCCCACAAAACTTCAGGGACAGAGAACTCTAATCATTTGGAGGCACTGTTGGCATAGCCCTGAGAGTGACCCCAGCAGTGCCCAAAGATAGTTCAGGATGTCAAAGAAGAACCGTAGAAACTGTTAGAAGAGAACACACTGATGGAAAGCATTTCTAGAGAATAATCTAAAAACACATAGCCATGTCGTTAACCTACCCCTGCATGTTGACCAATAATCCCTCTCCTACTAACCTCTCTTGAAAGGAAGCTGGTCACCATTGCAGGAGAAACAAAAACCAAAGAGATGTTATCATAGCATTCTTTACAATACCTGAAAGGCTGGATGCAATCTCTACATTTTGTAATATAGTTAGATAAATTCCCTTTCTACTATTAAAATGTTGTCATAGGACATTTTTATAGAAATGAGATGCTTTACTGTGTTGCTCCCTTTGAACATACTATAGTGAAAGGGCCACGGTGGAGGTTTGCTCATGTATCAGAATGCTGATGATGCACCTACGAGCAAAGGGCTGAAGCCAAACTGTTGGGTTTAATTCAGTTTCTGCTACTTCCTCTCTACATAAACTTGGGGAAATTATTTATCTGGGAAGCAACACCTCCCATACTTCAATGGGATAGATCCAATTCCTATCAACTCACATATATAATCATAGCTGTAGTAATACAGGATAAAAGCCAGTTGTGTGCCTCTTTACTATGTAGCAGGCACTGTTCTGAACACTGTGTATGTGTTAATGCAATTGTTTTTCACAAATGACCCTACAGACAGGGGTTTTATTTTCTCCATCTTGCAGATGTGGTAACTGAGATCCTCTTGCACTCTACCTTTTTCCATGCCTTTAATGGCTAATGTGGTGATTCCAAAATTTTGTGTTTTTCTCTCCCTAAATTGTGTCTGTGTCTAATCCCTTCTTTTTATAATAGAGAAAGAAATTACAGAAGTGCAAAGTAAATAACACCACTCTGACCCCCTAGATAGAGCCCTTTGGTGGATTTCCCTTCTGTGGGAGAAGACAAAATTCCTAACCTCTTAGCAAGGTTGTTGGGCCTCTGTCTGATCTGCCTGCTCCATCGTGCAGTCCACCTAGTCCTGCCCTTCAGTGTCCAGGCTCACATGGGCTCCATTTGAAGTTCTTGGCCAGTGCAACATTGCCCCTGTGTCCCTTCCTCTTGTCCCTGTAATCCCTTTTCCCTCTATTATCACTGGACAAGGTCGAGGCCTCCTCCGGGTCATCCTGTAAATATCCTTTCTTCTAGAAGACCTTGGAGAAACTTCTCCTTACCTCAAAGTACTCCTGTCTCCTTTCCTATCTCCTTTCTCCAAGTGTCCTTACATAGCTTGGCTACCGTCATCTTGCCCAGGATTCTGAAATAGACAGTGTTAAGTTCTTCTTTGCTCACTATTTTATTTAATAGAGCTTGAAGACATGCTTTATATCTAATTGCCATTAATAGTTTCTGCTGGATGCACAGATGGATAGATAAAAACTGAAGTTCACATGTGGTTTCATTTTTGTGGAAAGAAATGTGTACCCCCTCGTCATACCAGAGTGTGCACAACAATTTTAGACCCAGTGGCATTCTTTGTATTATATTGTATGTACTTTCATGGTCACTTGTCATTACTATGACTTCTGATCCCCTTGAGACTGGGAAGCCTTCCTACTCCACTCTGCTTTTTCTTCAGTGATTAGCATAGCAATTTTTTTTTTTTTTGCACTGTGAAGTATTCAGCATACATTTGCTGAACTGAGACCAGAACCTGCTATTTGACTGGGGCAGGTAATTTGATAAACTAATTGCTATTAATGACTGAAAATGGCTTAGTGTGCTAGTCTTCCTAGTTAACAATTTTTGCATTTGTATAAGGCTCTCCTGCTAGGAAACTCTTAGGCGACTTGAACGGTGAAGACCTAGGGTTTTGAGGTAAATGAGAGATTTTTTTGAGAGAACTGTATTTGGTAGTCCTTAAATCATGTCAGGTAAATAGAAGTCTAGGCATAAGACTTGGTCTGCATATGCAAATTGGAAGTAATAACAGTTGTCAGGGGCTGGGAATATAATTCAGTGACATAGAACCTGCCCAGAAAGCATAAGGTCCTGAGTTTGATTCCTGGAATATAAAAAAATAAAGAGAAGAATAAGAGTTACCAGTTGCTGAGTGTTTGCAGTGTGTCAGGGACTGTGTTAAGTATTTCATATATGCATTAACCATTACCCTTTCTTTCCTTAATTCTCATAATAGTCTCCTATGGGTGGTACCACTGCTGTCTTTTACACTGAGAGAAGAACAAAGGCAGAGAGCATGGCAGTTCCATCAAGCCTACCCAGCTAATAAGGGACACAATTTGTAATTGAATCCAGTCTATCTGACTCTGCACCCTCCAAAGAGATAGCCTGTACCCATAAGCGCACTACAGAACACAGGGCTGCCCCGTGGTATGCTCCAGTCACCCAGGCAGACAACAACACTGCACAGGTTGAGAAAGGCAGAGAACGTGAGGAGGTGACAAAGGCTGATACTGCTGCCTGTGAGCACAGTGTTGACGCTTAACCCACGGAGAATCATGGGAGAAGCACAAGCAATGGTGGAAGCGAAGCCAAGGAGGGCTCCCAAGTGGAAAGCTGCCAAGTCAGAGCCTCAGCTGAGTGGAACTGAGCCGGAATGTTTGTACTGGTTTGTTGGCAGAGAGGAGACACTGACTCAGAATTGGGAGACTTGGAGGCCTTGTGCTCTTTTGGATTTTTTAAAAATAATTTTATTGAGAAAGAAGTAGCAAAGAGACAGTTTCAAAACAGGTTAGTAGGACAGTTACAATAATTAGTACATTGCATGTTGTTGTCTTTGTGGTAGTTATGCAGAGTACAAGACACAGACATGATATCTTGTCTAAACATAATTAGTTCAAAACTTTCTTCTCACTGAACTAAGAGAAAGTGGCTGTATGTACATGCTAATTGTTATAGGTCTTGCTTTATCTTAGTTTTAACTATCCAGTAGAAAAGAATAAAACTTTATTTCATATAAAAAGTGAAGCCATATTAATGTGCTGAGCTGTAAAAGTCTCAAGCCAACAACTTCTGACATTGTCAGTCATGCAGATAACCCACCACTATTATACCCTACTGGACCATGCTGGATTATGTTGCTGAATTCATGCACCTACAATATATAAATGGCAAGGGAATATCCATCTCTGGCAAAAGTAAACAAAAAGGGGGCATATAAATGAAGGTACATTCTTTTGGATGTTCTGAACTAAACAAGACATCCAGTTTCTTTCTGCCTCCTAGTCTGCCCATGTGTGCAGAAGGGAGATCTCCCCTCCCTTCTGCACACATGGCCAACTAGTAAGTGTCAGAGTGAGTGTCAGAGTGCTTTTCTATCTGAATCTGATTATTAAGCTTACAAAATATTTTTAAAATTAGAAATATTGTGTGCTCCTTCTCCAGTCCCTACAAGCAAAAAATTAAATGCATTAGCCCATGTTTGTCCTTGGCATTCAAGGAGGTCTGGAGCTGGGAGAGTCTAGCAATGAAAAGTTGCTTCAAACTCTCAATGTTTAAATATTCTATTACTTTCTGAAGATTAGATGTTTTTAAATAACAAAGTTTGCTATCATAGGTCTCAGCTTAATTTATTGTTTTGCTCATAGCTTAATGTGATATTTAGAGTGATCGGAGGATGGTATAATGTACCACCAGGGCCACGCTGGTGCCTGTGTTGACAAATGTTTGCCAGAGGTGAAGCAGGCCTTGAAAGGAAGCTACACTTTAATTAAAAGCTATTCCTCTATATCTCAACATTTGATTGTTTGTCTGTAATGAAAGTTTAGATAACAGAGCTTGTTAATTATCTGTTTCCCAAGTGAGGTCTTTTTCCATTTGCTTTTGTTATCATGGCTTTTTCCAATTTCACTTAACTGATTGGGATACAGCAAATATTCCAAGTTATTAAGGGTTTCTTAGTAATTAGTAAAAATACTTTACTAATTAACGTGAGTGTCAGACCTCAAAATTGAAGTGTTTTGAGGTCATATGGTGAGATGGCTCTAAGTGAGAGAGAAATTCAAGACTTCAGGTCTATGAGTACTATTTACTTGGATTTCAGATAATTAGAATAAATACATTTTTGATTCAGATGGTGCTTGGTTGTTAGTAGAGTACCAAATACCTGAGAAGACACAGTCAGCACACATCATGCATAGTAGTCCAGGGAATCTTAGGTTTTTGTTTTTTTAATATCTATAGCTTTTTTTTTTCTTTTAAAGAAAACAAAACAGTAAGGAAAGAAAACATTAAAAATGATATGAAACTCCACTAAGCAAAGTAATAAGAATTCAGCAATTGGTTTTTGTATTACATAGTGTTATCATCCAATTAGTTGTTTAGGTTATCAGATATAAACATGCAAAACTGGTTAGAAAAACCAAAACAACAACAAAAACATTATAAGAACTTAAAAAGAAAAAAAAATTAAGCAGAAGACCAGCAGAAACCGGCAGTACAATTACCCAAATTATCATATATATACACACACACACACACACATATATATATGTGTGTGTGTGTGTATATATATATGTATATATACATATATATGTATATATATGTATACATATATATATGTATGTGTACATATATATGTGTACATATATATGTATATATATGTATACATATATATATGTATATATATGTATATATATATATGTGTGTGTGTGTGTGTGTGTGTGTATATATATATGTATATATATATGCTTCTTTGTTTTTTTCTCATCCCAGTTTTTCCTTTCCATTGAACAAATTCTTTCACATTATCTATGATACCTTTCAGATTTAATTTACACTTTCAGGTTCTCCCACTAGCAAAACAATACTATGTTTGCATGTGTATGTCTGTTTATTTCACTTACCAATACAGGCTCTAGTTGCATCCGTTTGTCTACAGAAGCCTTGAACTTTTCTTTTCTATAGAAAACACCACATCTTTTTTTATCTACTCCTCAGTTGACTGACATTTGGTTTGTATCTAAGATTTAACTATGACAAATTATGTTGCTATTGACATGGGTGCACATGTACTGCTGTGCCATGATGTTTTCAATTTTTCGGAAAAAATACCCAGGAAGGGAATAGCTCTTGGCGGAATCTCCGCACTGATTCCCATAGTGCTTGTACTGCCTGCACCCCCATCAACAGTGGGGAAGTGTTCCTTTTTCTCCACAGCCTCTCCAGCATCTGTCATTGGTTGACTTCTTGATGTTATCCATTCTTTCTGGAGGGAGATGGTATCTCAGCATTGTTTTAATTTGCATCTCTTGAATGACCAATAATGTTGAACATTTTTCATATATTTATTTTTCGTTTGTGTCTCTTCATTATGAAGTGTAGTTTTTTAACAAACAAAAGGAATATATTTACATATAACACACACACACATATATGTTATATATATAACATATAAGTATTAATATAATAAAAATAATCTATAACATAATTAGAGCAGGGCCCGGGGTTCAATCCTAGCCTGCCTTGCCAGCTCCATGCTCCCTGTCCTGCCCTGGGTGTGCCAAGATTCAGAAAAGACAGGAATGTAGCTCCACGAATGTGGAGACGGCCTGACAGTTCCTTTACCTGCCGGTTCTGCAGGGAATGTACTCTAACAACACCAACCCTTCTTGTCACTCCTGAGACAAATTCTGGGGTGAAAGCGTTTCTCTGGTCAGATTTAAGTGACGGCTGTTTCCTCTGAGCTGCTAGAGAGAGAAGGTCAGGGCACACCACTTAGTAGTCCAAACAGAAAGTGTCCAAAAGAAATAGGGCTGCTGCCCTGAAAGACATCCGAGGACTGTCACTGAAAAAAGAGTGAATAACCAAGGCCTGCCAGGATAATCTTCTGTTTTAGGGGTCATTCTTATATATTTATTGATATTTTGAGTTCCTGTGGGGCAGTGATTCTCAGCCTAGGACGAATTTGTGTAGTGGGGAATATACAGTGACATTTTTTTTTATTATCAAAAACTGGGGCATTTCTACTGGTATCTAGGGGTAGGGAGGCCTGGGAGGCTGGGAGACATCTCACAAAACATGCGACACCCCCTGATGAGCTGGCCTTGGATGAGAACAGTCTTGAGGTACACACACCCTGGCCTGGATCAGGCTTCATGTTTCACTTCCTCTCCAGTTTGTACATGTGTTTATAAACTCCTCACCACTCTTCTCCCACTTTCAAGGAAGATAAATGCTAAAACAAAGTGATGTGTCATTGCACATATAATTCAGCATTCTTTATTGGAAAATAAGCTTCATAGACTAGAAGAGGGAGAGCATGGATTAACGTGTTCTGAACTTTTTTTTTTTTTTGAACTAGATGTGTGTCAATTGGCTCCTGATCAGATACAGCCACAGACACAGGCAAGGTGGAAGAGAGGTTGAAAGAGAATTACACATTTTATAATGATGGGAAGATAATCTAGTGGTAGAGACAGACTGGAAACATGATATATTTGGGGAACAATGAAAGGAAGTTCTAAGGAAGGTAGAGACGCAAATCGTAGCCTCTTCCAGGAGCAGATGGATGACATATGAGAAAAAATGGGCAGCATGTGACAGTGCTAATACTGAGGACTATGTAACCACACATCCTGTCTTTAGGGCACAGTCCTGACTCTTTCTAAACGGCTATTTTTTTTTTTTTTTTGCATGGGAATATGAGCTTGGTGTTTCTAGATAGTCTGCATTTCCAGAGGAAGCTGGAAATCTGGATTGCACCCAGTTTGTAAATACTCTAAATAAGTCATGAATTTTCATTAGCATTCAGAAGAACAAATAAAGCATATTGAAGAGGATATTTGATCCTTCTCCACTGGTTTGGCCTCTAAAATAGAGTTTTTCCAGATGGTCTTGGCTCTTGCATATTAATGGGAGAATACGGATGTATAGGCTGGTACTCTTAGAACCAGCAGAAATGTTATGAGAACAAGTAGTGTTTTCCTTTCCCTCACTACCACTTCCCATTAAAATAGGAAATTTTAGGAAAGAAAGGGGTTTGTCAGAGCACAGTCACCCCCGCCTCACTGTGTGATGCCATCTCACCTTGAGGGTCTCCCGACCCCCAGGAGCCTGGACCACCTTTGTGTAGCTGCACTTGAAGACTTCTTCCTTTTCCCCGTCTTCTCAAAGTGGCATTCAGCTGGGTTGTACGCAGGGTGAAGTTCTGAGACAGACTCCACACACATGAAGGCATTCGATTTTTGTTTTTTTCTGGAACAAGGGATTGAACTCAGGCCCTTGCGCTTGCCAGGGAAGTGCTTATTCCACTGAACAATCTCCCCAGCCCCAGGAAGGCATTCTAGCTTGGCCTGTCCCAGGGCACAGGTGGGTAGTTTCCAGGCTCAGGCTGCCTGGCTTGGATCCCAGCTCTGTCTCTTCCTATCTGACCTTGGCTGACTCTTCTTCAGGTCTGTGAAGGTTAAATCTGGTGGGTACTTGGAAAGTGCTTAAGATAAAGCCTTTGCTGCTACTGAAAGGACATCAGCCCGTGGACTGCAGGTCAGTTTCTCACAGCCATATGCTCCAGGTTTTTATAAACTTACTGCCTCACTTACTTTTTTTTTCCCCATGTAAAGAGTTCCTTTCTTCTTGGCCCCTTAGAAAACAGCTCTATATTAGTCTCATGGAACATTTTCTCCTGTTGTTATACTGCAGGCTCACTTTTCAGGTCAGGGAAAAGAGTTCATACTTTGAATATTTAGAATGGGCTGTTAGGGTTCACAGACCTGGTTTCAGGTGATACTAGAACTGGTGCAAACAAGGATTTGGTGATGGATGCAATTCATTGTCTCTTGCTTCCAAAGGAGAGAAGCCAAGGTAGACTTGATGCCAATCAAGATGTGGTCCTATACTAGGGATGCCACCAAGCCCTGGTGTTCTCTACCTCCAACTTTCCTTCCATGGTGTCTTGTTCATTCTAAGCTCAGTTCTCTTTATGGTCACCAAAGGACTATACCCATGTGCTGCCCTCTGATTGGGAGTGTATCCTTTACAGCAAAATTTGAACAAAATTATTTGTGGATCTCCTGACCTGGATGTCCAGTTTGTACCATTTACTGTGGTCAGAAGAATGGAATACACCAAGGAGCTTAGAAAAACCATTTGTTCTCTTGTAGTTTTGGTGGCATGAGAGCGCTTGGGAACATGAAGATGAGAGTTGGAAGAGGAGTAAAGGCACACATGCGTTCAGATGGGATCTGTGGAAATTCTCCTCTACACTGTCGGTTCTCAACTGTGGGCCTGCACTAGAACCACAGACTTTATGAAAAAATATTAGTTTGGGTCTGATCTTCAGGAAGTCTGGGCTGGGGCATGGAGACTTTTATTTCTGAAAATGCTCCCAGATAATGCCAATGCAACCAGTTTAATGGCAGCACATTAAGGACCAAGGAATTAGATCAAAACAAACCTAACATAGCAGAATCCAAGGCAAAGCTATCAGTGACATCAATTCAGGAACTCTCTTTGAGGCCAGAAGTAGCCCCAGTATTTTTAGTTCTAATGATAAATCTTGTTAGAATGTTTTTCTTTCCAAAATACTTAAAGTTGTGTGGTCCAGTAGGAGGAGTGGATCTATAAGATGACAGAATCTGTGCAAGTCCCTTAATTATTCCGTAACTTGGTGCAGCTCCCTCTCTTCACCACATCAAGGTGTCTTCCCTGAATGGGCAACCACGAGTCATTCTAGGGCATTTTGCAAGAAGCATCCTGGCTGGAGTGTGGCATTATTGGAACGTAGCAGATGTTTCCAGTGTAAATGCAGCTGTCTAGGTGCTGTCTCCTACAGTCACACTTCTGATGGAAATGGGATTTGTACCTCATCTCTGAAATGAATCTTTCTTCTGATGGGCAAACCTGGTGCCCTTGGGCTGCCGCAGACCTCCTTGGCTTCTGGATCATAAACACTGAGAAGACAGCTGAGGTGGAATGGCCTACTTCTGAGCAAGGTTGAGGCCGGAAATAGGGACCCTAGAGAGATACACTTGGAGGTAAAAATTCACCTTTTACCAAGGTGAGTATTACAAGGAAAAAAATATTGTTTGAGAGGCACCCTTTAATAAGGCGAACCATCTGGTTTCCTTATTCAAAAGATCTAGGCTTAGAGCTCTTGGGAAAGCTTGTCTCTCACTTGCTCAGCTTGGGCTTCCCATAGTTGAGGAACTACCCAGTGGAGAATTCTCCAATCCTCCCTTCACACTCCCTTGGACACTTGACAGCCCTTCTCTGCTCTGAATTAGTACTGAAAGTGGAATCTTTATTGCTACAAACCCCCAACAACAGACTCAGGGTTACCTGTTCAATGTGTTTCCACAGAAAACATATTATCCATTTGGTGGCAAATTTCTGTCTGTCTGTCTGTCTGTCCATCTGTCTGTCTCTATCTCTCTCTGTCCCTCTGTCTCTGAGGCTGCATAGGTTCAGGGGTAAGGGAGTCTCTCAGGTGGTGGGTCACAGCAATGAACAAGAGAAGGTCATTATCTTCAAGGAACTGACCTCATAAGGGAGGAAAATGGACTGTCTATAAGTAGTTAGGTGCTGTGTTATTTATGTAGCAGTGGCAAGAGCTATGAAGAAAATAAAACACTACTGGACCAGGTAGTCAGACAGGTAGCCCTGTCTTGAGAGGCTAAAATTTGAACAATGGCTTTGACTTGATGTTATCAGTGTTGTTCTCATATCATAGATGAACTTTTGTTTTGTGCTACTAAGAATTATACACAGTGCCTTCACCATAAGCTAGCTTCCTACCTCTTTTTATCTATCTATCTATCTATCTATCTATCTATCTATCTATCTATCTATCTATCTATCTATCTACATACCCACCCACCCACCCATGCACCCATCCATCCATCCATCCATCCATCCATCCATCCATCCATCCATCCATCCATCTATCCATCTATCCATCTATCATCTTTCTATTCAGACAGGTTCTTAGTAAGTTATTAAGTTGTCCAGGCTGGATTCAAACCTCGGATCTGCCTTCATTAGCTTTCCTAGAGTCCTGGGACTACAAGTTTGTGCCATCATGCCTTGTGGTTGACAATTTTTTTTTTTTAGAAGAATTTCCTTTCTTGTGGACACTCAGCATATTTTCTTGGGCAATAGGAGCTGCAAGGGGAAAGCGAGCTATATAAGGCCAGATCTCTCACTGCAAAGAGTTCTTAGTCCATTAGAGAACATTAAATTTGATACTCAACACTTAAATGTGAGGTAGAAGTGCTGAAGTGACTGAGAAGAATCAAATATTATGTGTAACACACAACCTCCATATTTTACAGTGTTTCATTTGGCCCTTTTCATTTGAATTTGTAGTTATTGTGTTTTACTGAAAATGCTCAAGACACTATAGACAGTGAACTCAAAAGTTTCTCTTGATGGGAACCACAAGAAAGCTAACAAGGATTGAAGATGCTGTGTTGTTCACACAGCAGGAGAACGACCAGGCAGGGAAGGTCTCATGAAGGCCATGCCTACAAGATGTTATCTAAGCAGGTAAAAATCACATTCCCAAGTCCTGGGGACAGATGTGTTCCCAAGTTTAAGAAACTCTGAGCAATCCCACATAGGTTCAGCAGTGTAAACTATGGGAGGAGAGTAGATAATACAGGAGGAAACTGATAAAAATCAGAGGCCACACAGGGGCTCTTAAACGCCTTGGAAAACGGTGTGGGCATATCATCCATGTGGAGAGAAGCCCTGGAGAATTCCAAGCCACAGAAGCGACTATGGCCAAATAGATTAACAAGGACCTGGCTGTCTAGATCCTTTGCAAATATTCCCATGCCAACACAACCCGCATACGTGCTCAGTTAATGCCCATCAAGTTGACTAGGTTCTGTGAGAGAAACAGAGCGTGATCCATTGCCCCTCTCTTGAAATCAGTTCTACTTTAATTTTATTCTTTTTAAGTAAAGTTATAGGCTGCTGATCCCAGAGGAATTTTTAAGAAAATAGATTTAGATCACTGTCAGTTTTATTTGAACATCGAGGTCCAGACAGTTTGATTTCTCTAAACATCAGATGGGCATGGTAATTCTCAGATAAAAATGATTGCCTTGAAATATTAGTCTTGCTTATAAGCAGGGATTTTAATGCCTGTCTTAAAGCCCTAATTCACCAGACATCTAAAAGTGTAAGATACACTTTACCTGTCACAGCCTTAGAGCAAACACCTTAAAATTCTGCTTTCTTGCCTTTATTGTTTAATCTCACAGTACTCTAGATCTGTGGACACACTGTTCCTCATGCTAATGATATTTTACCAGTTAGCTTGATTATTTGGCTTTGGAGACGAGGAAAGGATTTGAGAATAAAGGTGCTGTCTGGATGAAAACTCAGTTGTACCCTGTGAAGTCAGGATCCTGAGACAAGCAGGAAAACAAGTTAGTTGGAAAATTCCCAGTAAGTGTTAACCATACTGGCCATCCCTTTGTGTCCCACAGCGTGTCTGTCTTTTTTGTTTTTACATCAAGGGGAAGGAGGGAGGAAGGAGAGAGAGAGAAAGAGGAGGCAGAGAAAGGCAGAGAGAAATAGAGACAGAGAGAAAGAAGAAGAAAGAAGAGACAGAAAAAGAAGGGAGAAGAGAGAACCAAAAATCTCTTGCTTCAAAATCAAGACAAACAAACGAAACCCTCTTGCTGACTTCACGTGAGAGGGCAGTATTTGCAGAGCATGTCTTTCTTGTGCGTGTGGTATTGGGGATGGAACTCAGGACCATGCATTTGCCAGGCAGGTGCTTATTCTATTGAGCTATCTCTCAGGACCTGCAGGGCATATTTTCATGACCCTGAAAAGATAACTTCTACACATTATTGTTGGGAGTCAGTTTTTCCTCAACCCTGAAGGCAAATTACTTTTGCTACTAAAATTTACTAATCTGGTTGAATTCTGAGCTTCAACTTAAACCCTCTTGCAAAATAATTGCTGAGTAAAAATGACATTTTTGTGAACCTTTCCCTATGCATAAGTGAAGTGAAGTCTATAGAATTATGAAGGAAGAATTGATTAAGAGATGACAGCAGAGATTTTCAACAATGAAGGGAGGTGTTTGGAGACCTTCCAGGCACTGCCAGTTAATTTTTTTCCAGAGTCAGCATGCTACCCTGCTGTAGCTTGCAGACTGAGTGGCATTTTGCTTCCCAGTTGGGCTGGGACTTGATTTGATTCTTCAATCCGGATAGGTTCTTTTTGTTTTAAATCTGCTTTGCAGAGTTCTTTACAAAGCAGTTGTCATTTCCTGTGGGAACACTCCTGGCAGGATCACATTTCTTCAGGTCCACTGGTGACACAGGATAGTGGCAATCAAATACCAGCAGCCTCCCCTGGAACCCTCCTGGGCCATCATCACCCAGATGCAAGGTGCTAATGGGGGTTGTTCTTCACATCCTCCCATGTTAAAGCAGAAAGGAGCAGTTTCAAAAATAAGAGCAAAGCTCACAGTGGGCATTGCACTCATAGGACTTATGCAGACCCTGCTGGCATGGTCGGCAATTATATTCCTGGTCTACACATGTAGATGCGCTACCTGACCATCATACAAAGAAAAACTAACGAATTTTCACTAAAACCCTCGTGTGAGCTCTTTGAGGAATAGAATCTATATACATTTTCAGTGTCATCCATCCACTGATCACTGTTATTAAAGGCAAAAAAGAAAAAAATGGTTCCCTTAAATTTGCAGAGATCATGTCAGTCATGTGACCAAGGACAGCATCATCCATAAAATAGATGAATACCGCAGTCTCCCCAGTGCTCATAAAGAGAACTTATCACTGTATAACTTCATGTGCAACTTAAGCAAAACATAAACAATCAGAAAGAACTAAATTAAAGAACAGTATACAAGACAACCATTGTGTGCTCCTCAAAATAAGCCAATAACATGAGGTCCTATGCAGAGTAATGATTCAAAAGAGACAAAAAAGTTAAATGCACTGTGAAAACTGGGTTGGATTCTGGTCACCCAAACACACAGAAGTTATTGAGGTATCTAGAAAAATGTGAATGTAGACTATCTTATCTATCACTCTTCATTTCCTGAATTCAAGTGACTCAAAAGGATATCCTTATTCTCAAGAGATAAGTGCCATTGTATTTGGGATGAAATATTCAAATATTCAGAAAAGTAATATGTCTCTGGTGTTTTTGTGCTACCTGTGTGTACACACACACAAACACAAGAAGAAAGCCAGCCAGACAAGCTCTCTATTGATTTCACTTTAATATATTGAGTTGTATTTGAGCAACATTTTAGGTTTGGATTTTGCCAAAATTATAAGTTATAAAGAAAGCCAAGGAGAAAGGATATGGAGAGTATATGAGTCCCTACACCATCATCAAAACAAAATGTCACGAACAAAATTTAGAAAGGAGAGCTCTATTATGACACAGGGTTTCAGAGGGGTCAGTGCATGGTTGGCTGGATCCAAAGTAGAAACAGCCAAACAGCCTTGTAATAGTGCATGGCTGAGAAAAGTTGCTCAGCCCACAGCAGCCAGAAAGCAGAGAGAGAGAGAGAGAGAGAGAGAGAGAGAGAGAGAGAGAGAGAAGAGCTGGAGACAAGAGCACTCCTTGGTCATGCTCTAAGACAGGCTCTCACTCTTCCTTCAGGCCCCACCTTCCCACAGCAAGGCAGCAGGATTTCATCCACAGACCATTCCTCTGTTGAATACAGCACTCCAGTGAGCCTATCAGCTTCTAAAAGCCCCATCTCTGAACACCTGGGACTTGTAGGGGCCATTTAGCTCTAAACATAACAGGGGGGAAGACAACAATGGGGAGGGTAAGGACAGGTGTGCAGTTTTTTTTTGAGGCTGAAGCCTCCACAACTGTCTTCAGACACCTCATGTGGGCTGGGGACTTGTAGAGTGTAACTTCTTGTCTTCTGCATTTTGCTTTCTGCCAGAACAGTGGGTGGGGCCACCTTGTACTTGGGCACTATGTGGAGGAGTGAACAAAGGCAAGTCTGTACCAGGGCAGCACCTCATTTGGTCAGGGCACCTTCTGCTGTGGCCCTCCGGGTATTCCTGAGGAGCTTGAATTAGTATGGCGGCAATGTCCCATGGGCTGCCCTTTTACTAAGATGCTTCTCTGTTCAATGTTGTTAGGATCCAACTAACTATACAACCAATAAATGACCCAACCAACAAACCAACCCAGCAAGGCTCTTCTCTTTTCATGATAATCATAGTCTCTATTTTTATTCTCGTAAACTAGTCTTTGATTTGTGAGAGGAATATTTGCTCCATATCATGTCCTTTTAAAAATAATCCCCAAAAACTTAAGGTGGGAAGGGGACTTGACTGACAGTAAAGAAACACAACATTTCCTTCTTTGGAGATATTAAAGGAAAATTACTGGTATAGATCTTCTTGAATACTTGTACAAAACTGGGGGTGGAAATTGAGGAGCAAAGAGCTGTGTAGGTGGTGGTAGAGAGAAGTTTCTCCAGGTATTTTTTCAGCTCTAGAAATTGTTGGCATCTCAGAGAGAAGGAGAAATAATAATTAATTAATTAATTTTAGCTTATTAAATGTGGGCTCCACTTGGCCATGATGCTTTCCATTTGGTTTCATGGTGCCTTGAAGATTTTATTACAGTGGCCACTGAGGAATGTGCGTGGTTTGTCTTTATGCTCAGAGAACCAAGCGGCATCACTCCATATCACGGTCCTCGTTTGTGAATGCATGACTTGTGCTCACTAAACTGCATCCTGTTAGGGAACTCTAAGAGCTAGAGCTGTGACTAAATGTAGAAGGTAGAGTTCAGAAGATGAGCCCTGGCTCAACTGGAGTTAAATTTTGTTTTGATTAAAAATCAGCTTAGATAACTTAGGGTTCTGCTTGTCAAAATGTGGCTCTCTCTCCAGCCCATACCAGTTTCCTAATTTCTACCTAGGTACACGAGAGGACGGATACTCAGTGTTGGAAACCTTTTGTTTTTCAGAACTGGGGATTGAACTCAGGCCATTGCGCTTGCCAGGGAAGCACTTATTCCACTGAGCCATCTCCCTGGCCCCAGTGTTGGACAACTTTTGTAGCAATTTCCTGCAATAATTTTATTTGTTAACCCAATTGTTAAAATAAGGCCTTAGATCATCTGCTTTTTCACTCTGCTTACTAGTATTTTGTTTTTATTGTATTTTAAAAATATTGCTTGGTGTGGGTCAAAGAACCTGCATCTTTGCTACTGCAAATATCACAGTCAAGTGCAAGCAGCTCTTTCAGATCCCAGAGCTTGACCTTTGTTAAGTTCTTTGAAAACTCCATCTCTTGACTCTGAGTCTTTCTGGAAGTATCCACTTCAATTGCTTTTCCCTGTAGACCTTACATCTCAGCTGTCCAATCCCTCCAAAGAGGAAAATGACTTCAGAACTGAGCCTAAGACTAAATTATCCAACTTTGCTGTATCTGAGTGACATTGGGGAAGATACTTGAAATTACTAACCTTATTTCCACGTACTATAAAACACAGAAATACTGCTACTGCTTACTTCAGAGAGTTATTTTAAGGAGTAAATAATGTATATGCAATGTTTAGCATACTATGTGCACGCAGAAAATTTTCTGCTATCATTTCCACTCAGAGTCTAGTTGATTCATTTAAAAAGTCTACACTTTGACCCATTTCCATGGCTCTTATCAACATGGCCATGCACACTTTCATAGATTATTCAGTGTGCAACTCTATGAAACACTGTTTTGTCATATTGTGTTTTGTTTTGTTTTGTTGTGTCTGTGACACTGGTAAAGGAGTCCACTCCTTTTTGAGGAGTGATCTACACCCACAGCCCCGAGTCTCATCTTTTAAGTTTGTAGACAGTGTCTTGCTAAATGTCTCAGGTTAGTTTTGAACTTGCCATCCTCCAGCTTCAGCCCTTTCCAGGTGCTGGGATTATAGGCCTGCAGCACTGCATGTGCCAGGAGCTAGTGCTTATGTTCATATAGTGACGCAGTCAAGGTAGACATGGTGTACAGGCCTCCTGTTCTCATTTTCTGCTAATAATAGTTTTAAAATAAAAGAAAAACATGATGAGGTCAGGTTCTAATACATACTTGAATAGTTGTACACGCATTGTCTTTATCAATGTTGCAACAGATAAAATGGCTTAAACACATAGTAGTTCACATGTTAGGTGAGTGTTACTAATTTCTTGATTAGCAACAAAATTTATCCAACTGCAGTGGCTTAATAGGTCCCCAAATCTAATTTTAAGGAATGATGAAAGTGGAAGGCATCCACTGAATGATTCAGATGGTCAGACTGGTAGACGAGTTGTCCAGTGCTGCTCTCTTGTTTTTCTTTCTTGGATTTCTGGGGTAGTCTATTAGAGCTATTGAAGAGGAAAACTCACCCTGACAAAGCAAGATAGGAAAGGGGTGAAAAGATAGCATGTCAAGGAAAGTGAATGTCTATTTATTTATCAGATAACAGGGAGCACTGTTTTAATCTCCTGAGGAGGATCCTGGGTAGATCAGAGTGTGGCTGCAAATGAAATGAGATAAATAACAAAATGACAGCTTTATGAGTTAAGCCTGCATCACACTCATTCTTTCTCCTCTGGACATGAGCTAGATGTTTTGCAACCAAATTACTGTTTTAGTCCCACTTCAGGGGCAACGATTAGCATATTTATTGGGTAATGATGAGCTATCAAATTATCAACTACTGGTCAGAAACGTGTTCCTTGCTGGGCCCATGGTGAACAGCCTACAGCCAAACAGATGGCTCTCAGCTCTGCAATGCCAAAAGGCTTGTTGGAAGCCTCTATCTTTACCCATGACCCAGAGCAGCTGGAAATGAGGATTAGGGAGGAAAAACAACCTTAGAACGGGAAAACCAATTTGCATAAACAAAAAGATCTTCTTGTTTGGAAGGACTGGTGGAAAAGAAAATCATTGAAAGTACAACTGAAACGAGGCCACTGAAATAGAAATGCTCTTCGCTCTAAGGTGGATAATTCTTTGTCAATATTTGGCATGACAGCATAGAATAATTAAATGCAAAGCATCTGGAGTTAGACAGACCTGAGTTCATTCTCATAGCAAACCATTCCCAAGGTGCATGGCTACACACAAGGAATATTTCTCATTGCTTAGAAGTGTACAAGTTGCCTGGGTATTTATCCTGGTCTGCATGGAGCTCTGCAGGAATTAGCTGCTGGCTGTTGGCTCTGTGGTCAGTGGGCTTCAGTGGTCAGCTGGAAGCTCCTAGCTTCCAGCAGGTTCACCTGGGAAGCTCTTCCTTGGAGAGTTTCTCCTGCTGCCAGAGGCTGGCTTGGGCTTGACCACAAGGAAATCTCAGGGATCCAAGAGACAGAGCAGAAGCAGGCATTGCTTCTGGGCCAGAGGCTGGCATGAGGGCTTGGCCATGATGCCTACAGCTGAAATGATAAATCACAAGGCCAAAGAGATTCAAGCCATGAAGAAATAGACCATGCCTATTTTCCAGAATTTCTGTGAGATTACATCCCAAAGGTATGGCTCTAGGCAGAATGAAGGTCATTTGTGAAAAAAAAAAAGAAATCTACTATTGGCATTCACCAGCTCAGGCACATTGGATAGCTAACCCTTAGCTTTGTTGCATATAAAATAGAAATGGTAATCATACCATTCTTAAAGGGTATAATAGATCAATGGCATCATGACTGAAAAGAGCTTAATTCATTGATTAGACAAAGAGTAAGCCCCAGTAAGCTGTTCCTTGCACTCTGTGTGGATACTTTTACTATTTCGGGAACACCACATTATTTAGAGGAGTGGGCAGTCTTCTCTCTTCCTCCTGTCCTGGCTGGGTACCACATAGTCCCAGCATCACCCAGAAGGATCTTAACTCCATCTCTCCATGGCTAGCTTTGTCCCAGCCAGCACAGTGCCGACATATAGAAAACAAAGTGAAATGTCATTTCTTTAAGGAAAAGCACACATTTGAATTAGCACTGGCCTCTAGCACCTATTTCATGTTACATGTAGCTTGTATATCTCACTAGTACATGGTTGGAGCACACGTTGATGGGTCATTATATTTGTTTAATTGTTTTGTTCCAAAGGATTGAGTCATCCTACCTTTCCCACTTTAATCAACTTTCTCATCCCAACTAATTTCAACCTTTCTATCCAGCTTCCTCCCAAGTGAGTGTTGACCTTTCGACTTTCTTACGGTTACCTTTAAATTTTGCCAGCATGTGAGTCTTGAAACTGAGTCAACTTCTTAGCAAAATTATGACTATTCTCTCTCTTTGTATAGTATATTCATATATGTATATGCATACACTCTTTAGGTACCTACATATACACAGATACAGTTTTGTTATATTATTTTACATCACATTGTTTATTCCACTCTTAGTAATTGACCAAGATGTTTGTTTTAAAATCCCAAATTAAACTTTATTTTGAAAAAAATCCACATCATTTATTTCCTATCAAATCACTTTTTGGGTGTAGAGTCTTACACCTGGGGCTGCTTTTAGTGAAAACTGAAATGAGGTTAAAAGGACTTTGGCCTTGTGATTTAAGACTAGAAGAACTGAACATGGGATTGAGAAAAAGCAAACAAAAACATTAAGGGGACTAGAAATACGTATTTGGCTTCTTTCTTTCTTTCTTTCTTTCTTTCTTTCTTTCTTTCTTTCTTTCTTTCTTTCTTTCTTTCTTTCTTTCTTTCTTTCTTTCTTTCTGGCAGAACCAGGGATTGAACTCAAGTCCTTGAGCTTGCCAGGGAAGCACTTATTCCACCGAGCCACCTCCCTGGCCTTATTTGTTTTTTTTATTCATTTTATTAAGAAAAATTGCAACAAGACAGCTTCAAAACAGGTTGGTAGGAGAGTTACAACTAATACTTTGCATATTGTTGTCTCTGTAGTAGTCATTCATAGCACAGGATGCAGACATGATATCCCATTCAACCACCATCAGTACAAATCTTTCTTCCCATTGAGCCAAGAGAAAGTAGCTATACATCTATCCTAACTATTTTTGTATATACAGATACAAAATGGTCCTTCATTTGTATTACCCTTTTTTCTTTAGTTTTGTCAAAGATAGATATTCCATTGCTATCCAAATACTGTAGGTGCATGTGGTTTTCAAAAGACTTGGAATAGGAAAAACCATTGAGCTGTCCTGTCTGAATCATGCACCATGGGGAATGTGGTTGCATTGTTGTTTTGGGGTTGGGGTCAAAAGTGTAGGTTGGCAATTGTGAGCACCAGCTAAGGAATTCCCTCTTCTTTAAGAGCCTCTGGAAGTGGACTGGGAGATAGCTCCATGGTCTAAGCTCCTGCCTGGTAGGTGCAAGGTCCTAAGTTGCATGCCCAGTACCACATGCCTTGACACCCCAGAAACTGGGCGTGTTGGGGCTTGCCTGTAATCTGGGGACTTTGGAAGCTGAGACAGGAGGATTATTACAGGTCTGAACTGCATAGCGAGACTCTATACCAAACAAATAAATTTAAAAAAATCTTCCAGGAAGTGTGATTAGGTTGCTTTGGAAAGGTGAGGGAAGGCTTGTAAGCAGACAAATGAAACAAAAATATCAGAAGAAATACAGTGCTTGGAGTCAGAGAAGGCAGCTTCTGAAAATGTGGGTTGAGGCTCACAGCAGACCCTGCTTCTGGAATCTTTTGTCATTGTGAGATATTTTATTTTTGACAAAACTTTCCTGTTTTTCCAGCTTTATTTCTCACCCTTGGTAGTATTCACACTATTCATTGGGATGATCCTTCAGCAATGTTTTATAATTTATGTAAGCTGTCAGACCTAAAATTAAAAGCTGTAGTCTTTGTTCGCATGCTTACTTTGCATATACTCGAAATGATTCCCTTAAGTTTTTGGTTATCATGAAATACAGACTGTTAATTCCAGTGCCAGACAAGAGCACACTTAGCACTTGCTAATCTGTTATGTGCTTATTTATTGTGACAATGTATTTTTTTTTAATCCAAATAGAGTTTCAGGTAGAGAACTTCTGTTACATAAATGAATTTTGAGTATGTTTAGGGTATCATGTATACCCCTGGCCCAAAAGATAAAATACAGGGTATGATTAATTAGATCAGGTCATGATCCAACTAGTTAATCCTTCATCCTTCCAACTTCAAGTACATTTAATGATACAGGAGCAGACCACAGCTCTATAAATATCTACACATCAATGTTCAAAAATCACATTTTAATGCAAAGGCTATCTTTTCAAAAGACAATTTTGCGTCTCATTTTAATAACTGAACTTGGTACTTGCTTGTTCATTTTTCTCAGTATAGGAGTCTCTGAGGAATCCTTGGATTTTCTGATATTTTTGATGAAAATATTGTTTTCATTTGGCCACTGGTTATAACTTCCAAGCCAAAAGCAGGTCACCCTGTAATTTAAAGGAAACCAGCAAAAAGTTAATACCGTACTGTGCCGGAGGACAATGGTCTCTGCCCTGTAATTGCTACCAATTGATGGGCCTGGTGGCTGTTTTGTGAAGTGGTACCCAGGACCTGCTGGAATGATTGCAAAACTTCAGGCCAATACAAAGATCACAGAATGAGTGGTGGATGGGTCACAGGCAAAAGGGGGAGAGCAGGGCCTGGGACACACAGTGTGATTAGAAGATGTTAGAACACCATAATCTTCTTGCATAAACCAAACGGAGAGGGGAAGTAAAGCTAAAAATGAATTTTCAAATTATAAGATTTTTACTTTTTTCTTGTTTTCCTCATTTATTTTTATGCTTTTGTATTAGTAATGATTGAGCCCTACTCCATTATAAGCAAGTACTCTATCGCCCCCCCTTCCCTTCCCCATACTCTCTCTCATCTTGCAAAGTTGTCTCTGCTGATTTGAAAGTTGTGACCCACTTGTCTTAGCTTCACTAGTACTAAGAAACAGAGAGATACTACCGTGTCTGATTCATGATATTTTATTCTTTTTTAAAAAATAATTTTATTGAGAAAGAAGTAGCAATGAGACAGTTTCAAAACAGGTTAGTAGGACAGCTACAATAATGAATGCATTGCATATTGTTGTCTTTTCTTTAAATTATTATTATTTTTTATTGAAGAACAAATAGCAATGAGACAGTCTCAAGACAAATTAACAGGACAGCTTTGATAAATCAATACACTGCAAAATGTTTTCGTAATGTTTTGGTGTTGTACAAGGTACATACATGATATTATACTTACAGACATTATTATAGCAGATGTCTCTAATCAATGAATTAAGAGAGTGTAGCTGTTTACTTATCTTATTTTTTATAGCTAAATTATATGACAGATTCAATAATTAATACTTTCTACCTTGTTATCTCCCTAGTGTTTGTCCATAGTACTAGAAGCCAACATAATATCTTGTCCAACCACTATTAGTGCGCATGGCATATTTATCCTAACCGTATTGTTTATACACACACATCTTGATTCTTCCTTTGTATACCCCCCATTTTTTTTTGTCTGGACCTGTCAAAGATGGGCACTCCACTGTCATTCAACCAATTTAGGTGCCTGAATTTGGCGACACAATCCAACACAGTCCCGCATTCCACAATAATAGTGAGTTGTCTGAAGAAGTTGGTGAATATAGCCATTTACAGCTCAGCTTATTATTATGGCCCGTGTTATTTACTTCATTTTTATACTTCCTGCTGGATGGTTAAGACTGAGATAGATCAAGACCTATATACCAAAAGATGTAGCTTTTGTTTCCGATGAGGTCAGTGAAATCCCCTCAGGGTTTATCTTGTTATCCTGTACCTTACTCTGTAGATCCTTTGTCTGTGTCATCCATGTGGGTGAGTCATGGCCAATACTTGACCAGTTTGCTCTCAATGAGAGCCTGAGAGAAAGTTTTCTCTCCATGGGACTCTCCCCAGGCACACTATACATCGTCAATCTCTTTCCTCTGTGGCTCCATAATCTCCTTGATCAGAAAATTTGAGGCACAACTGAGTTTCATGATGTTACAGTACAGGTTCTCCTATGCCCTGAGTCTTTGCTGACCTGAAAGGCTAGGGTCAAAATGTTGGCTAGCCTTGTGGCTCTTCCATTTCTCCAGTTTTGATCTGTGAACTTAGGTTGTTAACCATCCAGAAGAAAAGCTAATTAGTACCCTGCAACATATGTCGTTCAGGTTGCCCTATCTGACTCAATTCTTTTTTTTTTTTCTTTTTCTTTTTTCTATATGTGGTATTTCTATATAATGGAGTATTACTCAGCTATAAAGAATGATAAACGTGAAGCATTTATATTGAAGTGGATGCCACTTGAGCATATACTCATAAGTGAAATAAACCAGACACACATGTGCAAATATCGTATAGTCTGCCTAATATAAGAAGTTAAAAGAAGAAATACAAATAGAAATGTTGTCTTTGTAGTAGTTGTTCAGATGCAGACATGACATCTTGTTTAAACACTATTACTTCAAAACTTTCTTCTCACTGAACTAAGAGAAAGTATCTGTATATCTATGCTATTTTGTATATATATATATATATATATATATATATATATATATATATATATATATATATATATATTCACTACAAGATAGTCCTTCATTTATATCCCCCTTAAAAGTCCAAATTCTAATATTAACTACAAATTGCAAAGAACTTACCAAAACCATGAACTTATTCAAAGTGGAGCAGAATATATTTCAGCTTAGAACAACTTTGGAACCACTATTGTACCAATACAAGAATGTTTATACATTTGCAGTTAATCCTTTATTTCTGACAGTATTACCATTTTGAGTAATTTGAAAAGCATAGGAAAGTTCAGAAAAGAATATAGTAATTGTTTTCTTATTACTCAGAATTGACTATTTTTATAACTTCAGTGTATCTCATTGTCATTTTATAAAAATAAAATATTTCAGGTAAACTTTAAGTTCCTTTTGACACCAATTTCTTTCTTTTTTCTTTCTTTTTTTTGTTTTGTTTTGTGGAACTGAGGATTGAACTCAGGCCCTTGCACTTGCCAGACAAGCACTTATTCCACTGAGCCATCTCCCTGGCCCTTGACACCAATTTCATTCATTGCCTTCCTTAGCTTTTAATTTCTTTAGTACATAAATTGTTTCTCACACGTATGTGTTTCTAGGTCTATATATGCATTCATATTAATTGTTATACATTTGTGTATTTGATTTTATTTTTTAAACTTTCTCTTTTCTTAAAGAGATATAAATTAGAATTTAAAGAATTTTTGTTCTGTTTTAGTTGTGTATTTTAAATATACACAGATGGCATAATGCTGTAGTTTTGCACTTCCTGTTGTTTGTGACCATAGAGAGTGATCAATTTAGACTATTCACTTCAATTGTTTCATGGCAGGGCCAGGGAGATGGCTCAGTAGACTAAGTGCCTCCTTGGCAAGTGCAGGGTCCCGAGTTCAATCCCTGGTACCACCAAAAAATAAAAAAATTCCTCAATGATTTTTCTTCTATAAAATACATGTACATATAGGTATTTATTCTCATCTGGGATTTGTAGTATAATTTCAAATCAGGAATTGTGATGCCTCCTGCCTTGTCTTGATTGGCCAAGATTGCCTTTGCTATTCTAGGTTGTTTGTGGTTCCAAATAAATTTTAGGATTGATTTCTCTATATCTGGGAGGTATGTTGGTGGCAGTTTGATAGGGATTGCATTAAATCTGTACAGCAATTTTGGGAGTATGGCCATC
>PVKA01024359.1:0-34348 GCA_004027165.1 Ctenomys sociabilis | reverse complement strand
TGTGTTGGTATATAAGTTTTGATCTACCTAGGTCTTAGCCATCCAGCAGAAAAGTGTAAAAGTATAAAAATGAAGTATACATCGTGAGCCCATAATATTAAGCTGAGCTGTAAATGGATATGGTCGACAATTTCTTTGAATAACTCCCTATGGTTGCAGAATGCTGGACTGTGTTGGATTGTGGTGTCGAGTTCAAGCATCTAAGGTAGTTGAATGTCAACGGAGTGGCCACTTTTGACAGGTGTAGACAAAGGAAGGATTGTAGAAAGAAAAAATCATCATGTGTGTGTATAGACAGTACAGTTGGGATAGATAATGCTGTGCTTCTACATAATTCTATGATAGGCAAGATCTGCACTAATGGTGGTTGGACAGGATATTATGTCGGCTTTTAGTGCTATGGTCATCCACTAGGTAAATAATTATTGAATCTTTGATATAATTCAGCTATAAAAAAACCTGTAAATATAATATCATGTATGCACCTTGTACAATACCAAGACGTTATGAAAATAGTTTGCAATGTATTAATTCATCGACTCTGTATGGTTAAGGTGTTTTGAAACTGTCTGATTGACATTTGTATTTCAATAAAATAAAAATAAATGGAAAAAAAAATTGCTCCTTGCTCAAGGACAATGAAGGCTACCTTTCATACACTTTGATTTGGCTGATCTGAGCTATTAAGACCTGGTCATTTTCAAGGACATTTTTTGTAAAGAGAGTACAGAATAGTATTAAAACAGAAAAAATTACAAGTGATAAAGGATTTCGCTAACAAAGTAATATGAATTTCACAGTACCTGTTGAAACGCATAGTGTTGTCTTCAAACCAGTTATTCATATTACCAGGTATATGCATGCAAAATGAAGAAAAAAGAAAAGAAAGGAATAGGAATTTAAGAGGAGAAAAAGAAGAAATAATAGAAAAAAAGGAAACAAAAACTAACCATTATCTTTGCCTTCCCATAAACCAGCAGAAATCCACCGTACAGTTGTCTAAACCATCCTATTTACATACATCTCCTTCCGATCCTCCTGTCCTTCCCTTCAGATCCCATTTTCTCTCGGAAGTTCCACACTAAGGAGACACTATGATGTTTACACATATGGATTTGATTTATTTTCACATAAGCGTACAATCTCTAGTTGCATAATTTATTTACCAACAAAAGTCTCAAATTTATCCTGTTTTATAGCTGAATAATGCTCCACTGTGTAAAAATGCCACACCTTCTTTATCTATTCCTCAGTTGATGGGCATTTGTGTTGTTTCCAGGATTTAGCTATGACGGATTGTTATTCTATAAACTCTGGGGCACACATATCCCTGTAGTATGTTGTTTTCAGCTCGTCTGGAAAAGTATCCAGGAGGGAAATACCGGGCATGAATGAAATCTTCAATCCTAGGTTTTAAGGAAACTCCACACTGATTTCCAAAGTGATTGTACCAGTCTGTACTCCCACTGATAATGGAGTATTCCCCTGCAACTCTCCCAGCATTTGTTACTGTTAACTTCTTGATTTTAGCCATTCCTTCTGGACTGAGATGGTACCTCAGTATTGTTTTAATTTGCATTTTTCTTTTCTTTTCTTTTTTTTTTTTTTTTTTTTTTGGTAGAACCAGGGATTGATCTCAGGCCCTTATGCTTGCCAGGGAAGCGCTTACTTCACTGAGCCATCTTCCAACCCCTTAATTTGCATTTTTCAAATGAACAATGATATTGAAACATTTTTTCATATATTTACCTGCCATTTGTGTTTCTTCACCTGAATAATGTATATTCAACTAAAATACATATTTTTGGAATAGGTCTTTGAATTTGGGGAGCCTGACTTTTTTAAATTCTTTATATGTTCTAGATATAAGGCCTTTGTTGGAGGGACAGTAGGCTATAATTTTTTCCCCATTTGTTGATTTTTCTTTTTATTCTTGGAGATTTGCTTTGAAGTACAGAAACTTTTCAAAAAGATGATATCCCAGTTGTTGATTCTTTGAAGTATTACCTATGCTGTTTGGTTTTTGTTCATGAACTCTCTACCTAGCCCCTATGTCTTTAAGATTTCTGCATACAATTTCCTCTAAAGATTTAGTGTTTCTGCTTTAATATTTAAATCTTTGATCCATTTTTACTGTAGTTTAGTACATTGTGATAGATGTGAGTCTAATTTTATCCTGCATGTGAAGAGCCAGTTTTCCAGCACCATTTATTAAAGAGACTATCTTTCTTCCAGTGAACATGTTTGGTCTCTTTATCAAAGATAAGGTAGCTGAGTGTGTTTGTAGCTGTGTCTTCATCTTCTAGTCTGTTCCACTGATCCTCAGGTCTCTCTCTATGCCAGAAGCAAGCTAACTTTATTGCAGTAGCTTTATAGTATAATTTCAGGTCAGGGATAGTGATAATGCCTGCCTTTCCTTTGTTTCCAGGATTGCTTTTGATATTCTGGGTCTCTTCTCACTCCACATGAATTTGAGGAAAGTTTTCTCTAGCTTTGTGAGGTATACTAATGGTACTTTAACTGGGATTGCACTGAATCTGTATAACAACTTTAGAAGTATGGCCATTTTCACAATGTTGGTTCTTCCTAACTCGGAGCATGGAATATTATTCCATTTCCTCAAATCCTCTTCAATCTCTTTTCTCAGAGTACTGTAATTTTCACTCCATAAATATTTTACTTCCTTTGTGAGATTGATTTGTAAGTATTTCATTTTTTGTTCTATTATCTATTTTTATTGTCAAATCTGTTCCTCAAGATAACAGATACAGTTATGCAAGATTGGAAAAATAATTGAATATTACTGCATTCTTTCAAGATGTTATTGTGAAACTTATGGTTTCCCTAATTTCTCTGTCAACGTGTTCATTATTTCTGTACAAAAATGATACTGATTTTTGGTTGTTGACTTTGTATCCGGATACATTGCTAAATTTGGTAATTAAATCGTGGTGGAGTTTTTGGGGTCCTGTATGTAGTTTTATGTCATCTGAAAATAATGATAGTTTTACTTCTTTTCCAACCCTTATTCTTTCTATTTCTCTCTCTCTCTTATCTGATTTCTCTGGATAATATTTCCAGAACTGTATTGAATAGGAGTCGAGATGGGAAATCCTTGTCTTGTTTCTGTTTATAAAGTGAAGGCCTTCAGTCTTCATTCATTTAGTATGATGTTAGTTGTTGGTTTCTCATAGATAGCTTTATCAGGTTGAGATACAGACCATTTATTCCAATTCTCTGCAGTGTTTTTATCATGAATGGGAGATTGACTTTGTCAAAAGCTTTTGCTGCGTCTATTGAAACAATCATATGGTTTCTGTTCCAGAGCATTTTATATTCCCACGTCCATTATTGCCTCTGTAAGCACCCATAGAAGCTCTCTAAAGGGAGAATATAAGTGTATCCAAAACAAACAATTGGAACCAGCCTATATTTCCTTACCAAGTGAAAGGAATGTCACAACACAATTCAGGGTTTCTTAAAATCAAGTGTCTGCAGAGGGAACTGCTCTCAAGAGGCTCACAGAATCAGACATTAACTGATTCTACTCTACCTCCTAGCAGGAGTCTTCATTCAGCACAGTCCAGCAAATCTGGCTCTGATGACTGTCCATTTGCACAAGAAACCAAGAAGAACTAGCAGATTTATTTTCACTGGCAGCTGCTTTTATAATCCAGATGTCCCCCATTTCTCAGCTAGATTTTCCAGTACTGCTAAACAATTTTTCACATTGTCTGCAATGTGACTGAGGGCTGGAGAAGATGACACATATGTAATCAACTAACTAATACTTTTAGTATCTGACTAAAACTAATACTATTCTTTATAGCTAAGAGTAAACAATCTGCTCTATCTAGGGCTTAACCATCCAGCAGAAAAGTATAAAAATGAGGTATACACCGAGGGGCCATAATAATAAGTTGAGCTGTAAATGGCTATGGTCAACAACTTCTTCAGATAACTCACTATTGTTGTGGAATGCTGGACTGTGTTGGATTATGTCATCGAGTTCAGGCACCTAAATTAGTTGAATGACAATGGAGTGCCCATCTTTGACAGGTGTAGACAAAGGAAAGGGTATACAAAGGAAGAATCATGATATGTGTGTATGGACAGTACAGTTGGGATAGATAACGCCGTGCTTCTACATAATTCTATGAGAGGCAAGATTTGTACTAATGGTGGTTGGACAGGATATTATGTCGGCTTCTAGTACTATGGACAGCTACTAGGAAAACAACAAGGTAGACAGTATTAATTATTGAATCTTTGATATTATTCAGGTATAAAAACTAAGATGCACAAACAGCTACAGTCTTTTAATTTACTGATAAGAGACATACGGTATAATAATGTCTGTAAGTATAATATCATGTATGCACCTTCTATGATACCAAAACATTATGAAAACAGTTTGCAATGTATTAATTTATCAAATCAGTCTTGTAAAGGTATCTTAAAATTGTCTCATTGATATTTGTACTTCAATAAAATTAAAAAAAGGAAAAAAAGGAAAAAGAGTAAACAATCTCCTGTGTGTAGCAACATCCTTTGCTAAGCTTCTAAGATTTTTAAAATTATCACTTTTTGAATTTAGGGCCAAATTAAAATAAGAGTGAAGTAAATTATTTTATAGTTCTATTTAAAGCCAATGATATTAGATAAGTTTCAGCTGTACACATTAGATGGTATTGTTACCTACCAACATTTAGATGAATGCAAATTATTAAGAAACAAATGGCTTAAATGAACCTTAAGATAGTTATAAGTGCATTAATTATGGGACATAAAAAGGGATAAAAATATTTTAATTAAAATGATTTCATGTGCTATGATGTACTTTATCATTATTAAGCATTCCTATCTTCATTCAAATAAGCCCATTTTAATATATTTATTTATTATAAGATATAAATATGGAATAATTATATACTAAGCTCAGAAAATATAATATCAAGGATAATTTAAAAGTAAGCACCAGATACGATTAGGTAACTTGGAAAACCCCTTCATTCCTGGAAGTTCCACACCCACTTCTATGCATTCTGGGCTAAGTATTTACCTCATGAAATCTGATCAATTTAGAAAAAAGGCATAGGAACCATTTGGACATTTCTTTTGTTAACTCAACAGAATATATAGAACATGATGCAATAGATTTATTGATTGATTAAATTTAGATTTACTATTTTTCACGCTAGATTTGAAATAGCAATACTTTAAAAATGTGAAATACAATAACCAAATATATATTGATGTAAAACACAAAACTTTAGGATTAATACCAAGGAGACGAAAGAAAAATATATGGTCAACATACATGCTTGACACAAATTTCTAATTGTCACTGTGTTTCTTGGTAAAGATAGTGAAAAGTATAATTGGCACTAATTGTATTTCCCATCTCTAAAAAGGAGAGAATAGCATAGTTCTTAAAGGAAAACTACATTTTGCTGTGAATTATTACTAAAACTTGTACATAAAACTCTGTAGAAAGCATAAATTCAGACTAGAAAAATCCTGTAACTTTATTTCAAGACATGCTCTAGTGAACTTCGTTGTGGCAACTGCAACAAAACAAGTAACAGTCATTATGCTTTGCCATATGGGAAGTGTTCAGGGGCATAAATGACTGTAATGAAAGGGTATAGGTGAGTGGTGATTCAATCTGATTGAAATAGAGAATGAACTGATCCTTGCCCTCTATCACATACAAGGGATGCTCCCAAGGACTTTAAAATTATATAACAAGATTTTGCTAGCAGCAAAGCCCCCTACCTCTCAGACTTATTTTTGTTTGGTTTTATACTATGTAAAGTTCATCTTCAAAATAAAGTTCGTTTTCAGCTGTAACCGTATGAATCCCAATGAGACAGATACTCAGGATTTCAGAAAGATTTCCCCAATCAAAACATAAAGCATCCTCTCTACCCAGACGACAGACATACACATGCTGTTTCCCACTTTCCTCCCCCTCTACACATCCCATCAGTTTGCTTTCTTCTTTTTGCATTTTCCAAAAGCAGCAGCAACACTACCAATCACTTGTGATCTTAGCACAGAGAATCATACTAAAACATCTCCACCAAACACTGGCTGCCAGTGAAGGCTTAGTCGTCTACCTGGCCATAGGCATGGCATCATCAGTGGCTCCACTGAAGGGACACAGAGGCTGTTATTTTGAAGTGATTGTTTATATGTGGAAGCCAACCTCATGGGCTTGTATCATGTGCTTTGTCTTTTTTGCTTGTGAAAGTTTTTGTTTTGCTGTTGCTCTTATGGTTCATTTTCTTGTGTTTGCCAAGAATCATTTTTAGGCTGACAGGACTTTCCTCGGTTCACCAACCCTGCTTTCTTCAGGGTGTTCTTTTGTCTTGCTTTTTCCTATGTCACTTGGTCCAATTGCAGAGCCAATCTCTCTCTCTCTCTCTCTCTCTCTCTTCATTTTTACTTTTGCCAATAAAATTTACCATTGTTTTCCAAAACAGAAATATCAAAAATGGAGGTAGAAGAGAGGACCAAAACTGGAACATTCAGTACCACTTATTCATGAATAATCTCAGTATATAATATACCTGTTCACCATAAAACAAGCAATACATTTAATTAGCTATTCATTAGTTTACTGCATATAGAAAAGTCTGAATTTGCCAATCTTTGGTATCTTAAGCAATTTGAGGAATACAAAGAGCTGAGTCTCATAAGGAAGCATAAATCCAATTATCTCTTCAGGGACAGACTAGACCTGCTTTCCTGTGTTTAAAAAATGAAATTCATAAGACAAAAATATAAAAAATTCAATGCAATGAATTTAAGACAAAAAGAAAAATCCTGAGACTATATGGTATGTGTACTTGGGTACATTTGCTTATGCGTTTCCAACAACCACATGATTTCTCTGAGAAATATTTTTGCAGGTCCAAGGAACTAAGAAAATATCAGTCAGTGTGATCAAAAGACCTATGAAAATATTAAGTACTTTAAGAAGTAGACAGTATGAAAAAGAATAATGTGATATGTCAACTTCTTTCAAAGAATTCCATTTGACACATGTGTAAGTGGAACACAAAGGCTCTTGTCATTACAGCAGCTTTTGATGTTCAATTTTTCAGGAACTCATCTTTTTTCTAAAATCCATGATAAAGCCAGGTGTGGTGGCACATATCTATAATTCCAGAACTCACTAGGCTGAAGCAGGAGGATTTCATAAATTCAAGGCCAACCTGGGTTATAGAGGAAGTGCAAGGCAATTCAAACTATATAATGAGACCCTGTCTTAGAAAAAACTAAAATTAAAAAAAAGATCCATGACACAATACAGCACTAAATAACATTCTAGATATTTTTCACTCATTAAGCCTTTTTAGAATAATAATTTATACTTTTATATGTGAAAGTTATTTCTGCTAATTTTTTCTATTCTATAGTTGGAATGAGAAACAAAAACTGTAAAGACTCACCATACCAAAGATGTAGGAAATGATATAACCACAATTTACACTGATGTATAACATTTACAGATATTTTGTCTTAAAATAATGTCAAGGACTAAGGTACATACATAGTAAGATGTCTATTCAATTTGCAAGTTAGAGGATGTCCTTAAGGAGATTGAAAAATTTGAACTGAGAAATTTGAGTATAAATTGTATTATTTGGAAAGATCTGCTTACTCGCATACATTGAGATCTGATAGGGACATAACTATAAACACAAGAAATTTTTATATTAATTAAATTAAATAATGCATGGGTATTATGAGTTTATTATGATTATAGTTAAATATCTAGGGCTGGGTAAATTTATAAGTAAAGAGATTTATATGGCCCATAGCTTTGAAAATTCAAGAGCATAACCCTGGCATGAGCTCAGCTCTGGTCACAATATTATAATGAGCTGGAATCACAATTCACGGGGTGATTGAGAGAGAGAGGAAGTGATCACACCACCAGATAGCACACGGGGCCTCTTCCTCCTCAATGGTCTAAGACCATTGAGGAGGAAGAGGTCTGCAACTTCCTACTAGACTCAGTGTTGATGGGTTGGGTAGATATAGATTGATGAAAGCTAATTATATTCCTCTTCTTTCAACTAACACTAAGCACTCTTTAAATGTTCTTTTGTCATTATATTTAGTATTTTAACTAAAGAATATATTGCAAAAAGCAATTTTTCAGTGATAATATGAAAGCTTGCAGGGAGTTACTAAATAAAACATCCTCCAACTGCTTTCATTCCCATGAACAAGAGCTATATTTTGAAATATCATCTGATAGAGTTTTATTCTTGATACTCTGTTTTAAATCATATAATTATATCATTGAAACTAGATGGAGAAGATAAAGTTTATTATTGAATTTAAGGGAAAACCGTTCATAAATCTCATTTTTTTTAAAAATTTAACTCGAATAAACTTTCACAAAGTTATACCAGAACTAATCATTTTTAAAGGCCATATTATTAAGAGCCAAGGTTGAGATAGAAAATTTTTGTGCTTATATTTGTTCTAGGATTCTAAAAATCCCTGAAATATTTATGGCTCTAGCCTTCAAAAATTGTAGATTTACTCAAAGATAGCTATAGGCATACATGACAATGCAAATATGGGATGAGAGAATACAAATATTACCTGTGGACAGAAAAGACATGCTAGAGATGTTAGCAATAGTTTTGCAATAGGTCCCTGAAGGTGCCTAGTTCTCTACTTCTTTTTTTAAATATTAATTTTATTGAGAAAGAAGTAGCAATGAGACAGTTTCAAAACAGGTTAGTAAGACAGGTACAATAATTAATACACTGGATACCATTGTCTTTGTAGTAGTTATTCATAGTACAAGATGCAGAAATGATATCCTGTTTAAACACACTTAGTTCAAAGCTTTCTTCTCATTGAACTAAGAGAAAGTAGCTATATATTTATGCTAACTATTTTATATATACAGATACATATATTTTTTCACTACGAAATGGTCCTTCATTTATATCCCCTTTTTTTGTTCACTTTTCTCAGAGATGGATGTTCTATTGCCATTCATATATCGTAGGTGCATGAATTCAGCAAAGTAACCCAATATAGTCCAGTAGTATATAATAGTAGTGGGTTACGCAAAGGACTGGCAATACCGGAAGTTGTTGACATGAGCCTTTGACAGCTCAGGATATTAATATGACTTTACTTTTTATACCTCATTTTTATACTTTTCTGCTGCATCTACTTCCTTTTGAAGCTTGTGGAGAGCAGAATCTGTGTGATTTCCAGGAGCTCCAGGTCTTGTTGTTCATATACTTACATAATCTCTCTGCTTTAGTGGAGGCAGGACTCGAGCTGATTTTTTTTTTTTTTTTTTTTTTGTCTTTTTGAGACAGGGTCTCACTGTGCACTTCAGGCTGGCCTTAAGCTCACTTTGTAGCTCAGGCTTTCTCAAACTCACAACAATCCTCCTGCCTCAGCCTCCCGAGTGCTAGGATTACAGGCCTGCACCACCATGCCCGGCTTTCATGAGCTGATTATAAGCAATTGAATAAAACACGTTAACAGAATTCCTTGTCCATGATTAGATGATGGTTTGTGGTAAAGGTTATGGGCTGACATTCTTATCATTATTCTGTGTAAATTTCTATCATTGCAGAGATTCTTAACGAACACTTGATGAAACAAATGGCCATGTTGGAGAAGCAGGCAAGGGAAGAAACTACACATAGCTTTTAAGAATTAGAGGTGGTCCCTAGCATCTGCAGGAAGTCAATAACCACAATCTTGCAAGAAAAATGTAGAAACTGAATTTTCTCAACCCCTAAAATAGCTTGAATGTAGATTCTTCTTTGTCAGCCTCCAGATGAGCCCAGCCAATGGACTGTTGGAAAGACTCTGAAAGAAGTATATAAATAAACTATTCCTGATTTCCTGATTACTAGAAACTGTGAGATTAATATATGCATGATCATTTAACTTGAAAATTTTGGAGTAATGTGTTGGTACCTCAATAAAAAGGTAATAAAGGATTCAAATCTACAAAGAAGTAGATTATATGAATACTCTATTATGTTATCTGGATCTCACAGCAGAAGGTCCTTTTCACTATCAAGTTGGAGGATAGCCCATCAAATTGGAAACCTTGTGTAGAAGATTCAAGTCCAAAATTACCCCTAAGCACTGGAGCTGTTTCTGAGGGAAAAGTCTAGATAGATGCCTGAGGGCAGCCCCCTCAAACTTGTTGGGTACCAATGTTGTATGAATGACTCTTAAAAATTCCTCTGAAGGCTGGCCAGATAGATCTGTGGACTAAAGTGACTGCTTAAGCTGAGCTCAGGGACCAGGGTTCAATCCCCAGCATGCCATGCCCACCCTACCCCCAGGGCATGCTTAGATAGTAGTTGACACTGGGCGTGGTGGCACATTCCATAATCCCAGCACTTGGGAAGCTAAAAACAGGAAGATCACTGTGAGTCTGATCTGTGTGGTGAGACCCTGTAGAACCTGCAGGTCCTATACTAAATACATTAAAAAAAGATTAATTTGAAAAACAAATTGCATTTCAGTTACAGAAAAGTAAAGTGATAGTATTTTTTTTTTAAAGTGATAGTATTGAAATCCTAAAAGCCACTCCCCCATCTAGAAATCACATAATTTAGAAAGCACTGTGTTTGTCATGACAACTATAAACTATATCTAGATATTTATCTATATAAATATCAATATACATATAGATATTACCTGGGATCTATTTTGTCATACTGTTATCTCATTTTCTGATTTCCACCATATGCTATACTTTCCTATTTAATATTTTTTCCATTGATTCTTCAAGGTTTGTTATTTGTAAAATGAACTCAGTTGCAACTAAGGAAGTTTTTTTTTTTTTTTAAATGTCAAGCATTATCTCTCTTTTTAATACTTTGTTGGAGGAACAAAATTCTCTCAACACTAGTGAGATTTCAAAGCAAGGGCTTTACTATATTATCTCTGTTTTCTTTACCAAATGCTTACTAAATCTCTAACACAGAGCCAACTTAGTTTCTACAAGTGCATCAACATTTGATAAGTTATGGCAGTTCCTATTTATTCTAGACTTGCTATTAAAGAAAATTATATCTCAAAGTTGAGTGTGCTATTCAGCATCCCACTGGTAGGAGAAAATATTTGAGATACTTAAGTTAGAGGAGGAATTACTTATTTGGTGCATGATTTCAATTCATGTTCACTTGGCTTTGTTCTTCCTAGGCCTGTAGCAAGGCAGAAACATCATGACAGAAGAGTGTGCTAGTTAGAAAGCTATTTACTTCCTAACATCTAAGAAATAGAGGAAGATAGAAAGAACCAGAGACAAAGGGTCTAGGAACAAGATTATGACCTTCCAAATTACACTACCATGGATCAACATGACTAATTAGTCTACACCTCCCAATAAATCTACTGAAATATGAATTTGTCAATGAGCTCATCCATTGATCAAATCAGGAGCTCATCCATTGATGAAATCAGTGCCTCCATAATCCAGGCAACTCCCTAGGCTTCACCTCTGAACACTATCTTCTGGGGGAACAAGATCCCAGCACAGGTCTTTGAAGTATATTTCATATTTAAACTATAACAACTATCAACTGGCCTGGACCCTTTCTCCTGGAGTCTATTATATAGAACTCATAAGAAAGATACTCATTCATATAAAAGACTAGGAGACCACAGGCTGTGACTGTGAAACTCATCACATAGGCAGAGATTTAAAGATTTTAGAAACATTTAGAATAAAAAAAATGTGGACATAGTTGCAATGTGGACAGAAGACATGAGGAAAATGTTTAAATGTGACTATGGTATATGTCTCATCATGCTATTTGAAAACTACAAATAAAATATCTAGTATTTTAAGATTATTTTATATTTGATATGGACATGTGAACCTTAATACCTCTTATTCTAGCAAATACCAGAGTACATGAAATTATTTTATTGGAAACAATATGCTCAGTATGTTCATTTCATGGTGGCTTGAAAGCTTCATTTTGGAACATTATATAAAGTGTGTGAATCTTTTTTGCTTGAGGATATAGGTGTAAACATAAGAGCTTGTACTGTATGTGGGATGTCAAAGATGCATTCTAAAAGTGATTTCATATATATATATATATATATATATATATATATATGAAATATATATATATATATATATATATATATAAACTTCCTTGCATAATAGATAACTAAAAATATTTTTGGAGCACAGAATACCGAATTTATCATCACTCACCATTCTGCTGTTTGCTGGTGTTTGTTGAACTTGTGCTCATTGTAGCCAGGTCCTGGTCAGCTGTATATGCCTCCTCAGTACTTGGAGCAATACAAGCCCAAAGAAGATTTTACGTTGAGTGAAATACAAAAACTCAAAAATACAAGTTCAATTTTGCATACACATTGCAAGCCTCTGATTGCATTATCCTCTAAAACCCACTGGTCAGGTTTGGAGAGATAGCTCAGTGGTCTACACACCTGCCGGCCAAGCACAAGGACCTGAGTTCGATCCCCAGTACCACTGGAACCCCAGATTCACCTATCCAGCCACTGAAAATGGTGCATGGTGGCACAAACTTGTAATCCCAGTTCTGGGGAGGTTGAGACACGAGGATCTGTATCCACTGGTGAAAGGACAGAATTGCCCAAGCTCCATACCCTTTCTGGCATATGGGCACATTGGTACTAGAAGGGCAACACAATTGAGACTAATAATTCACTATGTACATATTGATCAATTAATTTTCATTATATTATTTTCCATTATATTACACATGAACAAGACTCTGCTAATAAACTATAATTTCTTATAATCTTATTATCATGATTCTTGATATTATGAAAGATATCACCAAAGTGATATTGACTATCTGTATTTCTTTAAATCATATTCCTTACCTGGTGTGGTGGTGCATGGCTATAGCCCTAGCACTCAAGAGGCTGAAGCAGGAGGATTGCTGAAAGTTTGAGACCATCTTGGGCTACAAAGTGAGCTTAAGCCCAGCCTGAGCTGTATATCAAGACCTTGTCTAAAAAGCCAAAGAGAGCATGTCCTTTGTTCATGTACAAATGTCAGAAGTGCTAACATTAACGTAAAATTTATAGTGTTTATAACCATCTTAGTGACTTGAAAACTATTCACAAAACAAAGACAACAGCTGTAGGTAACATCCTGTAGCAGTCCCATATCCCTATTGGTGCCCACGCATGACCTGCAGGTGGTATTTGATACCTATTTCTTATGACTCCCTTGTGGGGTGAAGGTGATGTATTTTAGCATTGGAAAAGATACTAGTAAAAAAGTCTGTAATAGCAATTTGAAAGCCCATGATAGAGAGTCTTATATACTAGCACAATCACAGCTTGATTTAGAAAGCAGCAGGGAGCTGGTAGAGAGACTTAAAGAGGAAGATTGAATAGCTGGCACAATAGAAAAGGAAGATTGCTTTTGCTAAAGATCATTTTGATACTCCACAGAAACATGATAGTGCCTCCAACTGGAGAAGAGCTTCAGAAAGAAATCATACAAAGGCAGGGAATGTTGCAAATCTCCCAGTTAGAAAAAAAAAGAATGAAGATTAAGATAGATATGGTCATCATAAAGAAATGGGCAATGGGTGTTTTCACTATCAAAAAAGCTCAGCTCTCACCTTAATGGCATTAAATGTCAGAACAAAACTGGATCTGGTGTGGGATCAAATCAAAGACAAACCAGTGAGCGTTGCACCCACTCCTCCATCATAGTAGATGTAGTTAATGTTGCCTCCAAGTTTTCAATGATACAAAAGATCTGGGTCTTTACTTCTGCATTACCTTCAGCTATGGAATCTTAGGCTGTCCATATATTGCTTGTTCCTCAGGCATCAGTAACTCATAATTGATTAAAACTATATAGCTGTATTCATATATCCATCTTCTTTTTACCTTAGAGATGTGGGGAAAATCTACAAATTTCATTAAGCTCTTCAAAAGAAAGTTGTCAGCCCATTTCATAATATAGTACTAATTATTATGTGCATTGTACTTCATTCAAGTCAATTTTACTTTGCTCACGTTATTAATGGATACAAATATTTTTCTGTTAAATTTTTGGTAGAGTTCCATTTGATCACAAGCTAGTATCTGCTGCTATTGGCTCAGCCTCCTATCCATTGTGTATTGCAATGATAGTGTTATTATATTTTATAGGAAGAGATAAGTTTGTTTTTCTGTAATTTTTATTTTTTATGAGCATGTGTTTGCGTTACATAATAACTTCATTCCTTGGGAGCTGGTATAGGTAAATAACACACATTCATTATTTTTCCCATCCCTTTCCACTCTTCTTTCTCAAGAAGGGGATAAGTGGTGAGTTTTAACCCAATCATGGAACCACGAAAGAAAAAAGTACAATTTTCAAATGCATGTCATTCTCTTCCAATAATAATAGCCACTTGAGTGGCCTTCACTTCCAAGAGTAGCTCCAAGTTTTAATGAGATCTTCTTCTCAGCATCTGGAAAACTTATGAAGGACCCCTCTGCTGAGAGAAATTTCAGACCTCATGACATGAAGTATATCCAGACTCAGTTTTGTTGTGTTTTGTTTTTTGTATGTATACATGCATGCATGCATGTACTATAGAGTATATAGTACATGCATGTATGTACTAGAGAGTCTCACCAGACAGATCTGACTCATAGGAGCCTCCTGTTTTCAGACCAAACTCAGTTTTGTGTGAGTTAGGTCATACCTTTTGAACTCCACAACACTTTGATGGAGACAGAAGTCATGTCAGCTACAGTATGGGTAGAAGAGGCTCCAGTCTGCCTTGTAGGTGGCAAAGCCTTTTCTGAAATTGGACTTTTTCCAAGTAGAGCATTCCAAGTAGAACACACCATGTGGAAGCATCCAGATTTTCATATATTAAATATTATTTGATATTTTGAGTATGCATTTCCTGCAGAAAGACCCTAAGGGGTTAATTGTGTGTTATGAATTACTAACAATGACATTTAAAATTGCAGCCAAAGAAAGTCATTTCACATATGAAATAGACGAAAGATAAATAGCTAGGTGTTTCATAGTTTGAGAAAAATACAGTGATTTATGTCTACTTATGTATAGAACTAAATAGTAAAGGAACTATTTCCTATGATCTCAAGTTTCCACTTTTATGCTCTAAAAAGTAATAATCAACTAACTGTAGAATTACTTTATCTCTGTACACTATTCTGATAATGGTCTTCATTCTGCCGGGCCTATCTACAATGCCTCCATTCACACCAGAAGTGCAGATGAAATAAAAGCTTGTCTTGGGAAAAAGAAGAGCAAGTCTAGGTTTGCCTTCCAGTTCAGTTTCATCCTCTATAACCTAAGGATAGCAGTGTATTCATAAAATGAAGAGCTCATGTGCGAATTGCCTGGCACGTAGTCACTCAGGATAAAAGCTCTAAAATAATGAAGATTTATTTCATAGTTGTTGAGCATCTGAACACCATCCACAAATTCTCTTTCTAAAGAAATAAATAAATGTATTTTTTTTTAAATAGACGCAATGCCTGGGATTCAGAAGGCAAAGAGCTCTGAGAAAATTTCCAAATTCTCTTGGCTGCTGATATAAAGCTAGTGCTACAAATCGGGCATGAAAAAGTCCTTCAAAAATGTCACAGTCTGTGATGGGCCAAGTTTTATTCCATAAGTCATTTGGATCATGACTAGGTTGGAATTATTACTGAGAAAAAGAGAAAGTGAGTTGGATAGAGACTTCCATGGCAACCTCTCCAAGCCCCATCTGAGCTCCCTGGGCTGGGGCTTAGTGAAGGACTCCGGAAACCCAAATGCTCAGCTAATAATCCTGGTGGATGTTGAAAAAGCCAGGCACTAGTCATGGTGGATAACTCATTCCCTTGGCGACATCTAACATGCGAACGCCACAACATTCTTTTTCATAGAAGAAAGGAAAACAAATATTGGCACTTTCAAATTTATAGATAAGTGATAGTCCTCATCTAAATTTGGTTTTCAGGGCGTAAGTAATCACATGGGGCAAAACAGTAGACATTTTTCTTTCTCTTTTCCAGCACCAAAGCAAAGCTTATGGAAGATTTTGAATTCACTAGATGGACTCAAATTTTGGTTTCTTTTCTTTACCTCATTTTCTTAGTTTCTAGTGCTCCTTTTTCTCCTGTTTTCAATACTACATGTTAACTAAAATCCTTTCAGTAATTTCCTTCCTGAGTCATGTATGTAGTGTTTCACATAAGCAGATATCACTCAAGATAAAAGCTCTAGAATGATGAAAATTTCACAATTTTGCACATTTTGTAAGTCTACCTTAAAGTCTCTCATATCTCTAAATTCTGTTTTGCATTTTTAAATAAATCTTTTATAATGCAAAATGAACTTTTTTCCCTCCCCTCATTCCCAACAAAATATTAATTTTTCAAAACTCATGGAAAAATAATTTATACTAAAGATCAATGGCCTGATAGCAGTATAACCATGAAATTACTTGTATTTTTAAACAGAATGATTATTGCCCAAAACGTGTTATACAGTATCGAGTAAATATGTGCTTCTTTTTTTAAAATTAGAGAAATGCAAGGAGAATTAGCAGGTTTTAGATATATGAATCCTCAGGACCTCTTTTGCTGTACTAAATTAGATTTTTTTCTACATTTATTCATTGCTAAAGTTATATTATCCTAAATTCTTTACAAGTTCCACTTATTTTTTTGTTTATATCTGCTTTTATTCAGAGAGATCGTCATAAACACAAGGTCTCCAGCAAAAGAGACCAACACAGTGTTGTGAAAGAGGACATAATAGGAGCCATGCGTTGGCTTAGTAGTGAGCACATTTTGCACTTGCATGCTGATATAAACCAATGTAGTTATCACTGAATAGAAGGCTAACCCATAAATGGGGACATGTTGTGGAATGTCAGTGCCATTTACAAAACAGAAAGTGGCTTATGGGTACAACTTGAAATTTGTCACTGTACAAGAGGAAAAAAACAAGAAGTCCCCCCATTTCTGGGAAACTTGAAGCATTTACAGGAGTCTACACACTGCCATGACCATGGAGACAGCTGTCAGGAGTGGCCACCATAGCACCACAGCAAACCTTGCAAGTCCCCCAGGTAGAATCTCAGCCCCCACCACACAGCACCTTTCACCAGAGCTTTCCGTGGGCATCCTCTACAGCATCCCCAAGTTAGTGCAATGTCGCTGGTACCAGAAAGTAGAGATGCGCACAGAAGCATATTTTAAACAGTGAGTATTTGCGTTTGCTTTCATTTGTTTCACTCTCCAGCTTATGTTCTTAGATCAGCAGTCCTCATTTATAATCATAAAACAAGCAAAACTTCAGTTTTGAAATATAGCTGATACTTTCAGCAACTAGTGGAGTTGGGATGACTTAAAACTTTAGAGCCACACTGCTATCACTTGTGATGACTTTGTACAAAGAACTCGACTTTTCCTCAACTTCAATTTCCCATTCATTAGAGGCGGAATCACATAAGCCTGTTAAAGTTGTTATGATTTGACAGTAATGCTTTGTCTCACAGTATTACAGCAAAAGACTCACATCGGATCTCCTGCTTTTTATGTTTTTCTGTCTCTCATCTACAATCAGCTGTATGGCTACAATAGTCCTCTTAGTACATTATCCCTGTCACTCTTCTGCTCAATCTCCTGCCCTCAATCCCCCTCAGCCCTTCAAAGAAGAAGCCAAAGTTTATCATTGGTTTATCCTGTCTGGCACCTCATTGCCTCTCTGAACTGAAAAGCCACCCTCCCCCTGGGTCATTTTGTTCCAGTCATTCTGGACCATTCCTCACACATTCCAGAAATGCACCTATCTTAGCCCCCTTGCTTCTTCCTTTTCTCTGCTTCAAAATCCTTGAATATATATGTTCAAAACTTACTCCCTCACTTTTCTATTAGGTCTTAATTCAAAAGTCATATTTTCAGAAAGATTTTCCATCTAAAATTGCAACTCATCCTTCTCCTTTGTTATTTCTCTCCATAGTACCAACTAACATGTCCTACGCATATTTTATTTTGTGTTTTATTATCTGTCTCTCCCATGAGAATATAAGCTTAGTGTTAACACTTTGTTCAGGCATGAATTGGGTGAATTTCTGAAGAGGAAAAAATCGCAATTTCACTTAGCTATTGTCTATTAATCTGTTTCCAGGACATCCCATTGGTAATGCACCACACTTGGTAAGATTTTAGAGATTGGATGTTGACTCTAATATAACTGAATTCTATGATCTTTGGAGCATGGATGAGAGAGAGAAAGAGAGAGAGAGGAGAAGAGGGAGGAATGAGGGGAAGGGAGGTACAGAGGGGAATGGATAACTGGAGAAAGTGGAGAAAGGCAGAGATGCTTGGCCACAGTGACTTGGAAGAAGACTCAAACAACAAATTGAAGACAGAAAGATGCCTCAATTCAAAAGCTCAGAAAGACACACACACACACGCACACAGAGGAGACCACTGTTCTTCCCAGATCACTCAGTATACGCAGGATTTAACTGCAGCTTTATCATGAATAGGGTAGTACTACACCCAGAAATATGGGATCACCTTATTTGTGAATGAACCATTGAGCAACTTTTTCACTGCTTCTTGCACTTGTGAAAGGGCTAAAACATATACCATGACTCTAGGATTCTGCATGCATGCTCAAATCAACTGCTCTTCATCTTTATTTTCTTAGGAACCTGGTCTAAGCATATACACAATACCACATACTATGATCCCTATGATCTGTGGCATAGTCCCAACCTGGAATGCCACACTCCCTGATGTGCACACACTCAAATGCTGGTGAATACTTTCCTCACTACCCTATGATCATATCATCTCTCTTCTTCCAATTCCAGGACAATGGAGTTGTCCACTTTCTTGATCAAGTAACAAACAGCCAAATCCTGTGAACAACAGGAAATTGCTGGATAAATTCCTGGATAAAGATCTCTCCCATTCCTAGAATGTTCTCAGGCCTTGGAGTGTCTGGGTTTTTTTTGGTTTTTTGTTTCTTTGTTTTTTTTCTCCTAGTCAGCCCCTACAGGGACTTTCATCTTCCCCCCAGCAAGACCTTCTTTTCTCTGGCATCTCAGTCTTGCACAACCCATTTTGTGCTGAGGAAATCAGCCTTCAGTTGACAACCTTCTTGGGGTTTTTCTTCATCCCAAAGATATAGTGTGCATGATTAAAGACAACTTTAGCTCATGAACCAAACAGTTCTCCAGAGCTAATAGTTCACTTTATTTGCATAACAATTTAGCAGATCCAACCAGCAGGGCAAAACCAGGTGAAATAAATGGCCAAGGTCACATTCTCTTGAAGCAGTACTGGATTTGGAATTGCTGATTCCCAAGTATCTCTCACACTCTCCTGAATGATACTGAGACATAAAATAGTTTCCTGTATGTGTGGAAACCACAGGTCTGCCCTTAACCTTTTCCTTTCCTTCTAGTGCCAGGTTATTCTGATCATGGAGGAAATGATTAGCTCATATACCCACTGACCTCGCTGTATTGCCATACAAATTAGATCACTTACTAGAAATTGTTGCCTGGGGACTTTGGCCCATGCTAGGAACTGCCGCAGGCTATTTTAAACTCTCAAAGAATCTTCAGTCACTTTAATTTCTTAAATAATAGCTTTGGGTTCATTTCATTTTAATTCTGAGAACCCAGAAACCACAAGGATCCTTTGAAAATGTGAAGGTCTATATGCCAGAGAGAGGGAAGCAGGGGAGATTAAATGTGTAAATAATTCTTGCTTTAATACCCTTAACCAGAAAAGCCCTCCCCGCAGCTGCACACTGAAGAGAAGCTCCTTAAAGTCACAGCCTCTTTCTTCCTTCTCCCCTCGTCTACCGCTGTATTCTAAGCCCTGAGTGCGACTCAGAATTCAGATTTCTCTGCCTCTGAGAGCCTCTGGCCCTCTCAGATATCCGGGAATTTTGCAAACTAAGGGCTCACAACCTTTGAGAGGAGAGGACTTTCCGGGGAGCGGGAGGTGCGGCCCGGGAATCTCACCATCAGTGGGCGTTTAGCGCAGCCAAGCGACAGGCTGGCGCCAGGGATCAGCAACAGGGAGGAGCCGGCTGAGGCGGGGAGAACTTTGGCGCTCGGAGCAGAACCACCCTTTGCTGGCCAGTCGTGTCGCTCCTCGGAGGAAACGAGTGGCGTTGGCAGCTGAGCAGGAAGACAACGAAAGGAAAGAAGAGAGGAAGTAACGAGGACAGACTGAAAATGAAGCCAGCGCTGGGTGAGCCCACGAGACGGCGGCCAACAGTGGAAAAAGGGGAATTTGGCTCCTTCTTTTCCGTCCCCCAGGCGTAATTCCCCTCCAGTGCGCACTCAGCTCGGAAAAGGAAAATAATCCATCCTAGTAACAGCATTGCTCCTTTGTCGCCTCGGCCTGTTTGGAACTCTGGCTGCTTCTTAGCCCAGCCGCCTCGTGGGCTTGGACGCAGTGTCTGAGGAGCCCTGCAGATGGGGCAGGCAGAAAACTGGCTCCCACACAGCGGGTGACACGCTCTGGCCCGCTCCCCTGCCCCACTCAGTGTAGGGACCCGGCTGGTGGGGTATGCAGGACGAAGGAACCCAGGAGGTGTTCTGAGACTGCCGAGGGCGCCCTAGACTCCAACTTGCATGGCCCGGAGACCGCTCCAGCTCCTTGCACTGCTTTGCCGCGTTTAGTGAAGCCGCGCTCGGGACCTGGAGGCGGGGACCCGAGTGGCGGCTGCAGAGGGGCGAGCCAGGAGCAGGAGGGGGCGCGCTTTCTCCCTGCGGGTCTCAGTAATGAGGAGACCGAGTTTGTGGTGGCTGTTGAGCAGGGTCTGTCTACTGCTGCCGCCGCCCTGTGCACTGGTACTGGCCGGGGTGCCCGGCTCCTCCTCGCACCCGCAGCCGTGTCAGATCCTCAAGCGCATCGGCCACGCTGTGCGGGTGGGCGCGGTGCACTTACAGCCCTGGACCACAGCCCCACGCGCAACCAGCCGCGCTCCGGACGGTAGCCGGGCGGGTGCGCAGAGAGATGAGCCGGAGCCAGGGACTTGGAGACCCCCGGCGCCCTCTCAGGGCGCACGTCGGCTGGGGAGTACTTTGCTTGGCCGGGGACCGCCTGGCGCCCAGAAGCCCGGAGAGGACTCCAGGGCCGAGACTCTGTGGCCACGGGACGCCCTCTTATTCGCCGTGGACAACCTGAACCGAGTAGAGGGGTTGCTGCCCTACAACCTGTCTTTGGAAGTAGTGATGGCCATCGAGGCGGGCCTGGGTGACCTGCCGCTTTTGCCCTTCTCTTCGCCCAGCTCGCCGTGGAGCAGTGACCCTTTCTCCTTTCTGCAGAGCGTGTGCCACACAGTGGTGGTTCAGGGGGTGTCAGCGCTGCTGGCCTTCCCCCAGAGCCAGGGCGAAATGATGGAGCTCGACTTGATCAGCACAGCCCTCCACATCCCAGTGATCAGCATTGTGCGCCGTGAGTTTCCGCGGGAGAGTCAGGTGAGACGAGTCCCTCGCGCGGAGTGGAGGTGTGCGCTGATGGGAGTCAGGACCCGGGTGGGGCCAGGAGGAAGGAGAGAACTGGGAGAAGTCGGCAGGGCTGTGTTAACTTTGGTGTTGTGCAAGGATCGGACTGTGTCCGTAGCTGGCAGATAGAAGGTCCTCGGTGGAAGTAAAATAAAACACCCTAAGTGCAGATGGAAATAAAGTGCGGGGGGGGGAGGGGGGAGGGGCTTGCCAGTGGGAGAACTGAAGTGAGAATGTACGAAAAGACCTTTTGACCAACTGGTGAAAGTCGAGGCTCAGAACCATGGACAGCGACCAAGGTTTGGCGGCCTGTAGGGCAGGAATTGGGGGGTGGGGATCGCGTACATACTAGTCCTACAATCCCAAAAAGAACTCAGAGCCTGAGACAGAAAAAGCAGTATCTGCTCTGTGTGACCTCTTCAGAAGATGCTTCTGCTCCTGAGACAATGGCATAAGGAAGAAAACACATCCCTCAGAATTTCTCTGAGTGAACCAAATGTGGAACTAGTACAAAAGTGATAGGTAAAGAGTGCACAGGTTTGTGTAATGGAACCCTTTGTATTATCTAACAACATAAAGCGGATAGAGAGACCTGAGTGAGTGTTTCTTTGCCCCACCCACCTTCTTTCTCTCTGAAACGTAGATAATGCAGTTGCCAAGAGTCTGTTTTTGCCCTAATTAGCTAAGAATAAAAAAAAAGTTATCTCATGAGTTGGTTCCTTCTGAGTTAAAAAACATTCACTCTATTTTCAGTGAGACAAAGAAACTATTTGTAAATTAACTGTTGACAAGTACTTATATAAAGGTAAATATTTAACAGAGGACAGAATCCTTTAAGCAATGAAAGTTTTCTGTATTTTATAGGTTTACCATAATATCATGTTGTATTGAATCTTACACAAAATATTTATGGATCAAAATAATTAATCAGACCCATTTTAAAGACCTGGAAAGTTCTGAGGTTTAATGAAGATCCATCAGTGTACCAATAAGAGCCCAGATCCTGGAGGATTTCTTATTCTACATCATTTTCACTTTCCCCTATTTGGGAAAATAAAAAATCCTCAGATAAGGACTAAATTGAGGAAGGGCAATATGCAAGTGAGAAGTTTGATAGGATCTATGCATAAAGTAGTCTAAACATTTCTTTTTTTCTAGAAAAATTAATCTTACATTCTTAATCTTAAGAAGGCCAAGTACAAATTGCTCTCAGCAGTTTCCCAGAAGATTCCCACTTAGTGGTGAGGTATAGAGATTTGATCTTCAGGGTGCAGATTAATTAACTTTTATCTAAAATATTTCTGTCACTCAAATTTGAATGACTGTAGGCAGCAGATGGAAAATATAGGTGCACAATGCCACCCATGGCCAAAACATTGGAAACATGAAATTGCAACCATCAAGAGAATCATTATTAATATTTATGCAGAATCAGATCTAATGAAATGCAGAAGTCAGCAGCACTGGTTTCTTTATTGTCTAATTCTTCAGAAGTTGCCAATAGCAGTCACAGTCTCCAGATGCCTTTCCATTTGCAGATTGTTTGGCAAGAGTCTTAAAAAACAAGAATTGCCTCCCAAAATGAGTGTTCCTTGGGTGGAAGAAAGGTTGTCTGTGCCATGATGGATGTATGCAGTGCAGGGCCCATTAAAGCAAGGGAACAAGAAAAACCATGAAGTGGCATCCAGAATCAGTAAACTTCAAGTTTTTAAGGCCACTGAGACAATAAAGCCCTTTAGGGAAAACCCTCACAAGCTGACTATAAAACAAATGCTTTGCTGAGCACATCTGCTTTTGTGCTTCAATCCAGAAACATATTTTAAATCACTGTTGTCACTACTACTTCCACAGCAAACATTTTGAAAGGGAGAGGGTATTACATTCATTGAGTCTAGCTTGTCCAACCAAGGACATTTTCTTTCAAATCCAATTAGATTTTAAATCCAAACATATCTAACTTGTCTTCCCTTAGTTTCAGTGTATCATTTAAATGTCATTCTATAATAGTCTATGTTACAAATGTCCTGCTCAAAGTCAAGTACACTGTAATATGTAATTTTAGGATTTGACCAAACTTTGCACTCAACAGAATTAGTAACTGATCTTTCATTGCCTCTTCAGAGATTGGGCCTTGTTCTAATACATTGATTTTAAAAAAAAAAATTCTAAATATAAAAGAATGTCAAGGTCATTTTGCACATTAAGTGCAGTGCCCTTAAATTAGCCACCGTGGTTGGAGAGTTCTTCCCAGTGATCTAGATTGTGGATCATACCAGTGTCAGAATAAAGATACTAGTCCAATTAAGTATTCTAAAATCAGGGAAGTTACACACACACACAAGTAAAATGAAATTGTGTCTTTATCCAAGTGAATCAAAATTACTTTTAGATTAGGAGCAGTGGCAACTGTTTCCCCTGCTTTCTTTTGAACTACTAAATTCTTCACACTAAGGTTTTATATTAATAAATAATGTTTTTGGTAACATCCTTCCACAACTCGTAAGTGGAAGGAGATGTCTCTGTGATGGCCAAACTCCTGAGAAAAGAGTGGCTTAGTTCACTATACTATTTATTCAAAACATAACTACATAGTGTTGATCATCAGCTTGGAAAAGGCCAACTTTCTTCAAGCAGGAAAATTCATTAAAACTTAGCAATTATCTTTTGAAGACATATGCATATTACCAGTATGTCATAAAAAGTTAATATAACATTCTACATAAGGTGAGACCAAAGCATATTTTCAAATCCTAAAAAAAAATGACTTCACTAACACACTCTAATTCCCACTTGGTGCTAACTTATTTTATTCAAAGATCACTTCTTGGTTCCATATTCTTCGGACTCTCAAATGATGGTACTGTATGTGCACTGAAATCACTGACACTTCAATAACGTTAACTTCTACAGTTATTACTTTCTCTTCCATTACCTTGCTGTTTATCTTTCTAGGGATTTTGTTTATTCTTTTAAAAGTTATTTTTTCTAACATTTACTTAATGAGTTAGTGACAGATTCACATTTTGCTCAAAAGAATGTCTCATGTTAACTCCGCAATGTTTCCAATGGGAAGAGTTAATGAAATGGTAAATTAGGTATAGATTCAAATCCATTCAGTTAAATAACAACAGCCCTGTTATTTTCAACTCTGTCTGAATTTACAAACCATAGCTTCCTATCTCATAAACCATGTACATATGTATGTGTTTTAGATATTCATTTTTTTTTACAAAGGTAGATAATTACTGAACCCTACTTATCAGAACTACTTTTCTATTGCACACTGATAACACTACTAACTGAGTAGGTTCTTGGATATATATTTACAATGTCTGCTCTAAGAAGTGCTTGTTTTGTTTGATTTGGTCTACTCAGTTCTCTGGAGAGTAAGTAATTTCTTAATTTATAATGAATGGCTGATAGCAGTGCCTAATTGTTGCTGACCTGAAGATAACTGATTTCGAATTAAATGTCAAGTGGTGTAAAACTTTTTTCTGAGGAACCAGAGATTGAACTCAGAGCCTTGTGCTTGCCAGGGAATGCTTATTCTACTGAGCCATCTCCTTAGGCCCAAAACTTTTTTTCTAGTAGGAATTTGTTCTATGTTTCTCTTGAACAACAGAGATATAGGTTTCATTTGGAAGTATTTTTTGTTAAAATTTGCAATTTATTTACATTAGTTACTTTTTTCTAGATAGAGCAGAAGAGATTAGCAAATATCACTGATAGGGTAACTAGCCTATCCCACCTGCTTTTCTCTGTGTTTACTACAGAACTATAACTTAAACCACAGAGAATATATTCATATGATACCACCTGACCATTACATATTGGAGTCAGTTTGTGATTGAACAAGCTGAGCTAACTGAATACCTTTTACAACATCAAATCCCTTAGTGCTTTATCTTTTGAAACTGCAGCAGACATCATAAGTTTTGTATGATTAGATTGAATTTCATGGCTACTTCCAATTTCTAACTACCATGTAATGAAAAGTATATAAAACAATGGCCAAAAACATTCTAATTTATCTCTACCTATGTCTTCACTGACCATATAACCTTGGGCAGGTGACTATCTCTGAATGTCTACTTCAAGCATCAGAAGGTTTTCATAATGTAACGTCACCATTTGCCACCTCTTGCCCTACTTTATCCCCTCATCTTTCTCTTGCAAAAAGCAACCAAATTGGGTTTAATAAAAAAATGAAAAATAAAACTAGGTTCTTCAGGACATTGTCTACTTGCCTGGGAAAAAAGACCACAGTACTGCTTCTACGTCAATTCCAGTTTTTACTTATGTCACTTCTCATGCAACTTCAGGAACCTAAGGCACTAGCTCATACTTGTATAAGCTCCTTATCTTCATGGACAGCAGATAATTTGCAAACAAGCTACCTTGAGTGCTATCGCTCTAGGTGTCATTTTGCTATGTGACATGAGAAATTCTGCTCTGTAAATTCCATGCATGAAGAATAGGATAGCACTAGAATCTATGAAACGAGGCAAAAGAGAGAATAGCTTTTAATATCCCCACATTGCTTTTTGAATGAATGTGTAAAATAACAAACTAATGGAAATCTTAATGCCACATGGCTATCTTTCTTTGATCTTTCCTTTATGGGATGTTGGAGATAAAGAGAAAGGAAAAAGTAGACTAGGAGTGAGATATTTGTCTTTACTTTTTGTTCCCTCAACCCATCAACTCAGCCAGATTCATAGATCTTTGCTTAAATGCACACCCTGCATGCCCTATAGAGGAGACTGTCAGATGCATGTTACAACATGCATTGAGGAAGCAAATTCATCTCTGTTCTGAACTAGTAGTAATGCCTGACTCTGAAACTCTGAAATGTGCTTGGCTAGGGCCTGTCTAGTAATCGAGATGGGCTTGCATGGGTTCAAAGGATAGAATATTAAGTAGTGTGACTCTTCAGTCTGACTGAATCATGACTTGCCATTGGCCAATAGAAAAATATTTGGAAAATCTTCAGTAGTATGTCATTTATACTCTTCATGGCTTCTTCACAAATATGTTTATATTATCTTCCTTCTGTCCCCTGGGAGATAAATTACAATGTGTAGGCAACATACAGAAAAGTAAAAAGAGCTATGCACTTGATGGTAAGAAACCATCAAGAAGAAAGATTAATTGTGGCTCTGGAACTAATACATTTATCAGCTTTCAATCAAATTCTACACTGGATCCATCACTGCTTTGGTAATATCCTAGTGAAAAATATCAAAAGAAGAGATATCTATACCCAAATTTAGCTGTGGAAGCATATTGAACACTAAGTGTTCAACAATTTAAATAGTTGAATCATAATATGAAATACTACAGTTATTCAAAATGAGGCTAAATGATGTAATCAAAAGCATATTACAATTACATAAAACAGTCAAAATTTTATTATAGTAAAATATATATTTCCATTACCCTTTTCAATATATTCCCCTCACTTGAGGCTTCTTTATCCCACTGTTCTTACCACTCTCTAAGGCAGTTGTGGAAGACTTTATTCCTGAAGATGTTTAGTCACGCAATCATGGCTGCCTTGATGTCCTGAATTAATTCAAAATGTTCACATTTCCTAGTCAGTTTGATGTTTAGAGAAGAACCAGAAGTCATGCGGTCCAGATCCAGTGAATAAGGTGGATGAAGATCCAGTGTTTTGCTTTTATTAGCCTGCCATTCCACTGGATGGCACTGAGAGTATGAGAGCACCATTTTCCATTTTTTTCTTAAGTTTTTATTTATTTGGTACAGGATATCACTACACAGCTTGGACTTGTAGTGATCCTTAAAACTGGGATTACAGTTGTGCACCATCAAGCCCAGTTTCGCTGACTGGCTCAGGGGTGGAGTTGTCATTCCTTGCAGTACTCGGAATTGAACTCAGGTCCTTGTGCTTGAGTAGGCAGGTGATTAGACCTCTGAGTTATCTTGTGGCTCATTCACCATATTTTTGAGCACATCTTATAAATACACTCATGGGAAAGACCTTCAAGAAATATTTCTTCAAAAGGCAACAGTGATATGATAAGTGTTCAAAGTGATAAGGAACATTTTGTTGAGGGTTGTTGGCAAGGGGCCTTATTGTAAACTTTTTAAGAATTTAACTATTCATAGTATTTGAAGTCCAAAATGTTAATAATAATGTTTAGGAGTAAGTAGAAGGGTTTTTCCCCAAAAGTATGTATTTGTTTAAGTTCCTCACACAATCTAAAAATAAGAGCAGCAAAGAAAAGTGACATTCACTATGCTTTCAATCTCTCAATGTAAAGATAGATAGGTTGCAAGAAAAAATAGATTACAGAATAGGTTTAAATTTATCAAAGCTTTTTGTCATTTGTTTTATCAATTTATCCTCAGCATTACCTTTTCAGACATGTAAGACAAATACTCCCATTTTCACAATACAAATGAGAAAACTGAAATAATCATACACATACAAGGAAAAAATAAAAGGTGAAAGGTAAGAGACCTAAAGCACAGGACTATGTTTGAATCTTAGTTCTACAACTTCGTGGATAACCTACCGTGGGAAGCATGCTTAATAACTCTGGGTTTCATTTTTGAATCATACAATGTATTTCTTAAATTCAAGGTGAGGACAACATTATGCATACAGTACACTAAATCCAAGACTTCACACAACATTCTAGTGAAAATTAATGTTGGTGACAATGATGACATTTATGATTATGATTATGACTGTTCTTATTGATATGGCAAGGTGAGGAAAAAACATATTGGATATGGACTGAAGAACTTTATCTGTTAACTGGGGAACTTCTACGTACATTTTCAATATATATTAATATTGATACATGACATTCAGGTAGATTTAGAGTACCTACTACAGTGGCCACCATACCCCAAATAAAGTATCTGTAATTTTGTAATCCTACTAGAGTTATGGTCCATGGAGAGGATACATAATTAAAATGCATTTTAGAGTTGGTGAATAATAAAGTAAAATTCCACTAGTTGCTCCTTTAAATTGTCAGATTTAGAACAATTATGTTAAGGGTTATGAATGATATTATGATATATTAGATGAACTTAATGACCAATTCACAAGACGTTCTTTATCTACTATGATAACTTTTCTACGGGGCTCTGAAGAATGAAACTGAAGGAAAACAGTATTCTTAGCTTATCAATAAGTTTGTTCAAGCTCAGTGCCTTTTTGCATAGCTATTTAGAAAAACACTAGGTTGGAACATGTAATTTGAGCTTCAGATTGGTGTGGCATTTTTTAATTCTAAGTCTTGACATCTGCCATCTTCTGCCTGAACCAATAATAAAATAAAGTGACAAAATAGATAGAGGACAAGAGGTGTGAGTCTGTGGCATTGTAGTTGACTTGTTTTTGTAGTGACCTTGAAATAATTATCCTCCAAAATCTCTACATTTGAATCTCAGTACCTATGAATATGTCACCTTCTATGGCAAACAGGGATTTGAAAATACGATTATGTTAAACTTCAAAGGATGGAAATGCTATCCTAGAGCCTCCAGGTAGACTCAGTGTCTCATAAGGACTAACAAGGGTCCTTATAAGAATCACACAGGAAGAGGCTGGGGATGTAACTCAGAACACTTAACTGAATCCCCAGTATCACAAAACAGTGAAGGAGGAGGTGAAGGAGAAGGAAGAAGAGAAAAAAAAGGGGCAGGAGGAGTAAGGGAATATGGCCGTGTAGACTGGTTGAGGATGCAGAAATAAGGATGATGCATTTTCAAGGTGGAGGAAAGGGCCGTAAAGCCAAGGAATGCAGGCTGGAAACTGAAAAGGCAAGGAAATGCATTATCTCTTACTGGCTTCTGCAGGAATGCAGCCCTGCCAATACCTGGCTTTGGATCAGTAGAACTGATTCCAGACTATGACTTCTACTTGTAGGTAATTTTTTTTAAGTTATATTGTGTAAGCCACTGAGTTTCTGGTAATGTGTTACAGCACCAATAAGGGACTAATATACTTGCCTTCATAGACTTGTAGGGAGAGATGATGAAAAAAGATAGATGGTGACCTGCCCTACCTTAGCTTGGGAAGGCAGGTTCCATTTTCAGATTACATATTTGTCAGCTGAAGAAAAGAAATAAGAGATGAAACTTGAGTTCTCTCTGTCCTTTAATATAGTCTCTCCACCCATTGTACCCATGATGCGATTGATCTTTTAGGTTTTAGTTAGAGAGCGCAGAGTCTAACTCAACATGGATTAAAGGTTCAGAAGTTGCATGATTTTCCTAAAGGCTTTCTCTTAATGTTACTGTGGCTTACCTTAATCTAAAGTTTAAGGGCTACTAACACTGCTGTGTACTGAGACATTCAGAAGGAAGAATGCCCATAAAACTAATGCTGCCTCTTTGGATTCTTACTATGTCAGACATGTGGGATGCACACAAATTTGAGACAATTACCTCCTTTTTACAAAAGTAATGTACGTGCACCTCCTACCATCTCTGTCCAAAAACAACTGTGACAGATTGTTTATGTATTTTATTGTGTCAATAAAAGAAATTCTTACTCTCATTCTAATTGGAAATTAAAAAAAAATACAGGACAAATGAAGGAAGTCATTTTTTTCTAGAAATTCAGAGTTGACATTGCTGTGGAAAATTTAGACATTTTTAGTTAATGATGTTTCTATATTAAAGTGTGGATATTTCCTATGCATTTTTAGTCTGTCAGTATTCTCACAACTCTGAAGGTGGCTGAATCTGTACAGTTCCAAACAATACCTCCATCTGTATCTTTCATTAGCATTCTCAGGAATTTCTTGAAAAGGAGTTGCAACTATTGTCCTACTGTAGTCATAAACTGAATTTTGTAAACACCAGTGCAGTATCAAACAATTGGATGGGTGTATAATATGCATACAATCTGATGTTTTTATTAGTGGAGGTTTCAAGTAGAAATCAAACAAAAAAATTAAACTTATACTCTCTAGCTTAAAACTTTAAAGTGTTCATTCCCATGAAGAAAGTTAAATTCCAACCCTTTATCTTTAATAGAATTACAAGCTACCCTAGCTGTGGAATGTTATTTGTTCTGGCTCAACCAGAGGTTTTTAAATGTAGAACCCACTAAACGAACAAGCAAAGATGCTTCTATGTATTATGAATGTGAAAGGATCAGATACATGCAACTGAGAGGTATCATTGTGCTGGCACAATAGAAAGACTTGTGTCTCTCACACATTGCATTACATAAAGAAATTTGTTCAATATGGAACTAAAAAGGAGTGAAAAATCTATACCTGAATGAATCAGGTATTTCGCTAAATCACAGGCACAGAGAGCCATCTAGTGGTCCCTAACGTACAGCTGTGAATTGAACTATCCTAGTCAGCCAACCTCTTGAACAGAAAAAAAAAAAAAAAAAAAAAAAAAATTCCAAGTGGTTGTTACTTTCTTTCTTGATCTTTTTTTTTTTTTTTTTTTTTTTTGTCTTTTTGAGACAAGGTCTCGCTATGCAGTTCAGGCTGGCTTTAAGCTCACTTTGTAGCTCAGGCTGGTCTCGAACTCACAACAATCCTCCTGCCTCAGCCTCCCAAGTGCTGGGATTACAGGCATGCGCCACCACGCCCGGCTTCTTTCTTGATCTTTTGACTATAGAAAGTCTAGATTACTCAGGTAAAGAGTACACCCTCTTCTGAGGTTGAAAGACCTCTGATATCCTGCAGCTATAAACCATAAGGTAATATATCTAAAAATGTGTGACCAGGAAATTTTGGAAAAAAAATATGAAGAACTCTAACTTTAGAAATGCATGATTTTTTTTAGAAATTGTGTTTTCTACCATTCTAGTTCTTAATGGAACACTGAGAGATGTACTCTTTTTGTTGAACATATCATTTATTTCTAGTTACAGAAGATATTTCGTGGATACTTGGGAAAGTTAACAAAACAAAACAATTTAAATTGTCCACAAAATCATAACTCAAAAATCTGCCTGGGTACAGGTGCTAAAAGCTGAGGTCATATTATTTTATGGACTTTCTTTTTAACTAAGTTACACATTTTGTACACATCTTCCCACGTTAAGATTTTATCATTTTTCGTGACTGCATAGTTTTCTTTGAATGGATTATTTCATGTTTTATTTACATAACCTCTATTGCTTAAAACCAGGGTCTAAAAAAAAAACAGGGTCTTTCCCACCACTGCTCATGGGCCTATACAAGTTTTCCCCAGCACTCCATATTAGCTCATACTGTAGAACATTCTCTGGAGGGTCCATCACATCATTATGGCTTTTCACCATATTTTATCTCTCTTTATTTTTAAATTATTTCTCACTGATTATTCTTCTTATCCTTGGCCCTTTATAATAATAATAACCATAATTCTGTGCTGTCCAACGTGATAGCCAATATCAATGTGGATATCTTAATGTAGTTAAAATTACACAAAATTTAATCATTTCCTTGCATGTACAAATCACATTTATTTCAAGTGTTTGATGAACAAATATGGGTAGTGTGTACTCTGTTGAACATTTCCATCAGAATTTATTTATTTATTTATTTATTTATTTATTTATTTATTTATTTATTTTTGAACCAAGGATTGAGCTTTTCTTTTTTTGGTGGAACCGGGGATTGAACAGGCTTGCCAGGCAAGTGCTTATTCTACTGATCCATTTCCCTGGCTCTCATAAGAACTTTTGTTCAGCAGTGTTATCAAAGATTTCTGATTGCTGCACGGATAAGATTCTTGTGTCAGGACAGTCTGCGTGCTATATAACATTACAAATCTCCCAAAACATCTGACTACATTTCTTACATCTCTCAATTCAACTTCTCCAGCAATCTGACTACCTCCACCTAAATACACTGGTCTACACTAGCACACAAGTCCCTTAATATAATGTAATCCCATCACACACCACAACACCCAGTCTCAGTCGCTATCATAGTGCACTCCGGGGGCAGGGCTGGCCCAGCAGGCTGGAGGTCAAACCCGGTCCCTCTCTCTGCCTTAACAGGCACTTTAATCTGCTGAGCTATCTGGCCGGTCCTCCCCAATATGTTTTCATAGTCTCACATTTTTCTATTTGCTCATTATATTCTCTCATCAATGCCCTTCAACAGCCTCTGTCTGTTGTGTCTCCACCCACCATGCTGTACACTGCTGCTAGTTTAAGTAACTTCCATTTATGTATTCACCCATTCTTTCAAATATAGCACATTTATCAAGAACAGCACACTGAGCTCCTCACCTCCACTCCACAATCATTTTACTATAAAATACTCTCTTTGTTCCTGCTTTAACAGTCCAGTGGGTTAAAATATAGACTTAACTAGCAGTAACTAGCTAAAACAGTACTTCATATAATTAAAGTATATTATACCACCTGGAATAAAATGAGTCAGATTCTCCAGGTTTCGTGAGTATTTGGAAATCAAAGCCCATTCTTCATGTCCCCCCAACATGCCAAGTTTCTGATACATCTTCTCAAAGCCAAAGAAACAAATGTCAGCAACCAACAACAAATATGCAGAACTGATCTTTAAGAGCATCCACAAACTACAACAAATTCTTTTCAGTTCATGACATTCAGTTGAGGTATGGGTACCCAGAAAGCAAACGATAAGTAGGAATTGAAATACGACATAATTTTAAATCAATAAACGTAAGTCATGATATTAAAAGCATTTCTTTATATATCTCTGTAGGAAAAGGGATATACATCTGAGTTGTCTAAATTTACAGATGAATTTTGCTCTAATTCACAATTGATTTTTCCATTGAAATCATGTTATCTGTAATTATTAAAACCTCAGGCCAGGGAGCAAAAGCCTACTTAACCCATAGTATAGCAGGACTCTGATTTCAATAGCTCTCTGACACTAAATGCCATTAATAAAAGGCTTTCTGTTTGAGACCCCAGAGGGACATGGAGTCATGTGGAGACCCAGATACTCGGCTTCGAGTTGTAGTTCTAGAGTCATCTGTAGCGTCTTGCTTGCTTCCGCTATGCGTTGTTAATAGCCACTCATCTGGGTGGTGCCTCTTTTACAATTCTAAGGAATTGGTGCGCCATTCACTTTGCCTTATCTGACTCAATTGATTTTACTTGTTGTACATTTCCTTTTGTATTTCTGCTTTTCGCTTGTTATACTAGGGAGACTATACATATTTACACATGTGTGTCTGGTTTATTTCACTTATGAGTATATGTTCAAGTGGCATCCACTTCAGTATAAATGCTTCAAACTTATCATTCTTAATAGCTGAGTAATACTCCATTATATAGAAATACAACATCTCTTTCAACCATTCCTCATGTGATGGACATCTTGGTTGTTTCCAAGATTTTGCTATCACACATTGTGCTGCTATAAACATAGGTACACATATATCTCTATGATACAATGTATCCAAATCCTTTGGGAAAATTCCCAGTATGGGGATAGCTGGCTTGAATGGGATTTCTAGTCCTACTCTTTTGAGGAGTCTCCATACTGACCTCCACAATGGTTGTACTAGTCTACCTTCCCACCAGCAGTGGATAAGTGCTCCCTTTTCCCCACAACCTCTCCAACATTTGTTGTTGGTTGATTTCCTTATGATAGCCATTCTTTCTGGAGTGAGATGATATCTCAGTGTTGTTTTTATTTGCATTTCACGAATGGCTAGCGATGTGGAGCATTTTTTCATATATTTGTTCGCTTCCTTAATTTCGTCCTCTGAGAGGATCTACCTAGGTCTTAACCATCCAGCAGAAAAGTATAAAAGTATAAAAATGAAGTATACATCGTGAGCCCATAATATTAAGCTGAGCTGTAAAT
>PVKA01024358.1:0-34349 GCA_004027165.1 Ctenomys sociabilis | reverse complement strand
ATACCACTATGCAATTTTTATTATTTTAATCCCCAATATATTTTGTCTCTGTCTTCTATATTTATTCCCTTTGTTTTATTGTATACATGGCAGTAAATATGAAGTTCATGTGGAAAAGTCTTAAAGGCTTTACATGGCAATACATTTATTATTGTTTCTGTCAGATAATTGAAAACAGTAATTTATAGTGCCAAAATTTTAAAAACTCAGAAATTTATCTGAAAAAATTTCAGGAACTCCTAGCTTACTCTCTATTATTCTACTGGGTCTACCTACTTGAAAAATTCAGTATCTTTTAAAGTCCGTAATTTGTCAGAGGGATTGTGGGTTAGTTCAGTTGTTTAAGTGCCAAGCCAGGCCCAGGGGCCCACAGTTTGATCCCAGCTCCACATGCTGTAGGAGACCTGCCCTTAAGGCAGCCTGAGCCAGCAAAAAAAAAAAAAAAAGATTTTTTCCTTCTAATAAAGAAAAGCAATTGCCTTTACACTTTGATATTTGTGTTTCAAGTAAATTTTGAAAACCCTTGTATATGAGAAAGCTTAAATGCCGTTAATATCTTAAAACTTTGACTTTTACATGCACAAATTTGCTTATTTTGGAGGTACCTGCTTTACCAAACAGTAGCATGAACTGATTTGCATGAATATATCTATATCAGAATAATTATGTTAAGTAAGTTCAATAATAATTTTCTCTTCTGAAATGCTCTATCATTTCAAATATGAGATAAATAATGCTTAAAATTCTGATGTTATTTTTCTAAGTATTTTACTAATACTATTTAAATGCTGTTATTTTAAAGTTTTATTTTATTATTTTATTATTATTAAGCCATTATTTTAAAAGGTTTACTTTCGGGGGCTGGAGAGATAGCTCAGTGGTCTAAGCACCTGCCTGGCAATCACAAGGACCCGAATTCAATCCCTGGCATGGCATGCTCTGCCAGCCCCAGAACCCCAGGCGCGCTGTGCCAGCCACCGAAACTGGGCCTGGTGACCTACACCTGTAGTCCCAATGCTGGGGAAACTGAGACAGGAGAATCAGTAGGGGTCTAAACTATGTAGAAAGACTCTCTAACAAATAAATAAAATTTTTAAAAATGAATAACAAGGGGCTGGGTATATAACTCAGTAGAATAAGTGCTTGCCTGGCAAGTCCAGGGTCCTGAGTTCAATCCCTGGTACTGCAAAAAAAAAAGAAAAGAAAAAACTACTTTTTGGGGGGTGGGGCTAGCTCAGGATGCCTTCAGGGCAGGTCTGGTAAGGCATGAGGATCTGGGGATTGAACTACAGTATCCTGAGCCTGACTGCTTTGCTTAAGCAGACTTAAAAATGAATAAAAGGTTTGTTTTCATTAAAAATATTAATTTACTATTAAAAATGTTTATTTTATGAAACTAATTTTATAACATTCTCTACTTTCCTTTCCATTATTAATGATCACAGATGAACCTTAGTATAATGTAAATACAGTTGAGATGAAAACTAGCAAAGTAATTTTTATTTTAAATAATATACATTTAGAGCATTATTTGAATCCAACATTTCTTTATCAAGTAAAAATAACAGACTAATTTTTATTGAAAATCAAGTTAATTTTCATTTCAGAAGCACAGCTTACTTAGTTTATGTTGATTTTATAATGTTATTTGACCCTGTATATACAAAGAAATGTTTCATAGTAATTAATTTTTATATGTCACTGCGTACTCCAGTACCAGCTTTCATAACTGGTTAAATTTCTAGTTTTTTCTTAGATTTGAAAAATTCACACTGATAGTGTTGAAGAGAAAGAGCTTTAACAATTTAAACTTGTCTCTTTCAGTGGCTTTAGTAACTCATTTTCAATTCCTAAATTATAATTATCAAATAACCACACATTTAGGAGAATTAGGATGCTTGAGCAAGCCAGTGAAAGTTTCAGCCCCAAGTAACTCAGAAATTCCAGCACTACATAAATTGTAGGCAGAGGAAAGCTGATGAGGAACTCCACTAAGACACTGAATGCTTCACACCGTCTGTGTGGTGTGTGACTTGAACCGACTGGCTCTGAAAAGCACGTGTGAGATGTTACTGTGCTAGGAGTCCCGCTAGTCTTGCATCCTTCCCAGTTCACCCTTTATCATGTTACCACAGTTATCTTACAATAAATTAATCACAATTTTCTTCCACTTCTCAGAGAACAAAAAAGAGTGAGCTGGGATTCATCAGATTGCTTCACTTCTTTGTTACTCAAAGCCAGTGTGAATGAGAACTATGAGTAGAGTTTGTTAAAATAGAAATTGCTGCTCAACCCCAGAATGTCTTAAATTATTTAGTCTAGAGGAGGGTCTGGGAGTTGCATGTCTAAGAGTTCCCAAGGCTGTTGGCATTCTAATCTAGGCACTGTGGTTTGGAAACCAGCTTTACTTGTGAGACATTCAAGTAGACAGACTTAAATAGGCAGAAAAAGTTCTTATTATTTCATCTAGAAAGAAGGCATGATAAAAAATCTATGCAATCATTTAATAGCTATATTTGTATGGACTAGTTTGCATATAGATGCTGAGAAACTTATTGCTAGGACTTGGCAAAAACATTTATGCTTTCTCCCACCCACCTCGGCTCCAAATAATTATACTTTTCTTTTGCTGAATTCATAAAAAAGTTACAGAGGACTTTATATAATACAGTGGAGGAATATGAAAAGGAAACAGTGAACATGAATCAAAATTCATTTATTTAGCTCAATGCCCTGAAGAAAAGGAATGCAAATTCAATCTAACTATAGAGTCTCACCCAAATTAGTGCCAAATCTATTACACATTTTATAGAATAGAAAAACTTTAGTATTATTGTTATAGCTACTATGCCTCAGGGAGCATAATTAATATGTATCAGAGGTACAGAATTTTATTGGTACATAATTTCGCACCAAAACAAGCCTAGCAGGATGCCAAACACGTGTTTTACCTTGTCTGACATGAAGCTTTCTTTCTTTTTTTTTAAAAATGTATTTAGTACAGAATCTACAGGGTCTCACCACATAGATCATATTTGTAGTGATCCTGCTGTGGTCAGCCTCTCAAGCACTGGGATGACAGGTGTGCGCCACCGTGCCCCGTTTCAATAGCCATCAAAGCACACCTTGGGGGTAGGGCCCAGCACAACACACTCTGGATCAAAACCCCAGCCCCTGCTTCTGCCTAAGCAGGTGCCTTAATCTGCTGAGTTATCTGGCCAGCCCTTATGTGGCTGTCAGTGAATAAGTTTATTCACTCAACTCTATATTAATTGATCTGTTGACTTTTTAATGAATGTTCTCTAGAAATTGCTTATCCCAATGAAAAATTACATTGCCATTTAACATATTACAGACTCATGGGAAATGAAATTCCTTAAGATTAAATGTAAGCATTTGTATTCTTATGAAATTTCACTAAGATGTGCCTGTAACAGCGTATTTTCCACTTTTAGCCTATGGAGATTATGTATTTCTTAAAACTCTGGGAAAAGCCCATCCCACAGCTGTATTAAAAGGCCTATGTTTTACGGAAAGAACCTGTAGCTCCCCCTTATTTCCACTAGTCACCAAGTTGAAAATTGCATTGTTGAACAGTCAGCCTTTGTGCCAGTCCACGTGTAAGGCTGCTATAGCTTTCAACAGAGCAGATTTTAAATTCCACCAAATGATGCAGGCAGTTTACATCTCCTCCCCCTGCAAAGTACCATCTATTTTTGCCTAAAGGAATTGTGAATAATTTCATCTTTTGCCAGACAGAATTAGAGCCCTGCCATCCCAGCTCCAACACTGTGTCATAGTCACACTGCCCTATGGTGGGGGGGGCAGCTTACTCTGCAATCATCCTCGAGCATAATGCTTCAGTACACAGGAAAATGAGTGCCAGCCACATGACTGCTCAGGACTGAAAAAAATGAGGCTATTCCGATGCATAACACTCTCTTCTTCTTCTTTTTTCCTTCCCTCCAGCTCAGGAACAGCAGCAACTGATGCACAGCAACCAGGCTGAAAGTCACACAGCTGTTGCCAGAGGAACGGTGGAGCAGCTGCAGCTTCAGCAGCAACAAGACTGTGGCAACTCAGGTCACAGATTATGATTAATATCTCTCTAACCAAGTTATTATCAACACTACATATTACGATGTTCAAACGAGAGATCTCTGGCCTGTCAAATGTGTGATGGAAACACATTAGCATACCTCGCAGTCCTTCCTTTGGTTGGGCGATGTGGGGCACGAAATTGAATGTGCTACGGGTTCCCTAGGAAGGTGGATAATTGCTACAAAGCTTTGTGCAAACCTAGAAAGAGAATAAAAATTTTGTGATGCTGGATTATAAGGGAAGGAAGAGGCTTCCAGACAATCTTTACCCTCAGCCAAGTGTGATCTCGGAAGCAATGCATTGATTCCTTAAAGATGCAGAGAAGTCTCTTCCTTTAATTAAAAGGTCATAATGAGGTGCAATGACTTTCTGACTCAGGAAGCCATGATTACTAAGGGCCAGTGAGAACCTCGTGTCCGTGAAAAGCTGGCATATCACCTGTGTTCTCTTCCTTCTGGTCATAAGTGCTTACCTTACACTTAGGAATATTAGTTTGCTTACTGCTACCATCTCTGCAATGTGCTTAAGTGTAGATCTACCCTGACTTAAGGAGATCTTTTTAGGAATGCGGGTGAATGTGTCTTAAAATTTGTTGTCCAGTATAGCAAAAGGATTAGAATTCAGTATCTTTAGAAAATACTGCCAAGTGTGTAAATTATTGAGTTCCATATATAAGAAGACAAAGAGTATCACTGCTATATGAAGTGATCCTTTCTAAACCCTGATTCTATAACTAACAAAATTCTGTTAGTAAATCTACAGTCTCTTATGTATATATACATATATCTAATGCTATGTCATTGTCATGGACTTAGAAGCAGTTTTTCAACCATCAGTTTTTTCCAACTACTGAGAATGTGACAGTGACTCTTTGAGGTTTTAAAAAAAAAGGTTGACATTCTGGGAAAAGTGAAATACTTTTGAAATCAAAGATACAATGCTTTTTACAAGTGTCTCCCCTTAAGTAGCCTTAGCTTTTGGGTTGCCATTCAGTAAACGAATGTAGCCTATTTTCAAATACATCAGTGCAAACATGGCTTATTTGAATAACCTTTAAACCCATCATGACATTTGAGCGGCTCTAAACATGGACTTTTACTGTCTCCCACTTTCTCTCCCTGCAGCACTGATGCAGAAGCTCGCTGACCAGATGAGCCAGCAGGCAGTAAAGCTGGCTGCTCTGCAGAAGAAGACGGACGACATTTCCTTGGCTGTGGACGACTTAAGGACCACACATTCCTCTTTGGAAGGGAAAATCAGTGATGAGAAAAGCCGAGAATTTCAATCTTTTCTAAAAGGTCAAAGTAACAAAATAAATTATTCATTCATTTAGGACAACAGGCAGAGGATTCACTTATCATTTTTCATGTCACTTTGGGATTTTTGCTTTAAATTGTGTAGTGTAGCAATCTAAGACACACCCTTTGAATGAATATTTTAAAATCACTCAACCTCTGAAATAATATAAAAAAGTACATTAAAATATTTTGCTATTTTTTTCTCTGTTGCAGTTGACAGTTTAAAAAAACTAGGTAAAGATTTTTTTAAAGATAAATAGGTAGAAATTTGACACATTCTACAGCACTGCAAGATATTCTCACAGCTCAGCCATGATTTTTGTTTTATAATCATATAAATAACTGGTGCTAATTAGCTACTGAAAGAAATTGAGTTCTACAAATTTCGTATGGCATAAAAATGGAACATTATGCTCTGAATTGATAGCATAAGAAAAAAAGCTATAAAAATACAATATACAGTTGTCTATAAACACAAAAGTGAAATTTGTTTAACAAAATTTGGTTATCACAATCTGAAAAAATTGGACTGCTTTTATGACCTGCCGGCCTACTAAAATTTCTGACACTGACAGGAAAAACACACACTCACAGAAACAATAATGCAATTCCCTTCCCAGTAGGAGGGACTAATTATGTCCTAAGCACAGTCATTAATTATGAGAACTAGAGGACTTGTGTAGTTAATGAATACTTTTACAGGATACACAAACCAAGCCTACCCCTAAGGGGCTCCCAACTGCCCAGCAAAACCACAAATTTTCCTCTTGCTTCTTTCATGTTCAGGGTGAAAAGCACAGCTCAGTCTGTATGCCATGAACCTACTGAAAATTAAAACTTTCACATCTTGCACAATATTCAGGTGTTATGAAAAGACCCTAAATGGCCACAGAAGGGTTAAGCAATCTGACACCAATTGTCTTAGTTATTTTTCATTGCTGGGACAAAAAACTCAATGCTAAAAAAGAAAAGGTTTAATGTCTGCGCACCATTTGTAGAGGTTTCCGTTAATAGTCAGCTGGCTCCAAGAAAGGTGGGAAGACAGAAGTACAAGGCATAGAAGGCAGGAAGCAAGTTTTCCTCTCCCTTTAAATTCCATCCAGGTTATAAACTGATTGAGCCACCCTCACCCAGGGTGGGGCTTCTGTCTTTAGTAAATCCATTCATCCACACCCAGAACTGTGCTAATTTCAATTTGCGGACTAATCCAGTTGTCACATGCCCATAAATCATATTCCCACACCCTAGATCCAGCCACCTCTGACAAGCACTAGTTATGAGTTCACCAAGCTTGAAAGAACATCTGTAAGCCAGAACATCAATGTATTGGGGTGAGAATTTTAGCTCAGTGACATAAGCGCCTATCTGGCAAGTGCAGGGTCCTGAGTTTTACCACCAGTACCAAAAAAAAAAAGTTTCAGTATCTCAATATATATTATCTTTTTAAGAAAGTAGAAGTACTGACATCACATGAAACAATCAAAGAGTTCAAAATGATGTGCATGTGACAGCTGAATTAGTACACAGATATTAACATAAGGAACTTTGACATATTTTTGAAAAATAACTCAGACAAATGTTTCTGTAGTAACAAGTTGTAGAAGTGCTATCTGAAAAGCTCTTTATCCTTAAACAATTTTTTTTTCTTTTGCAGAACTGGGTGTAAACAAAATTTTAAGATAATTTAATGCCTTTTCAGATCCTGTGTCACACATTCTTCTCTGATGTATTTTTCCACAGATTTTAACACATTATATCTAAAGTACCTCATATTTTTCTTTTTTTTTTTTTCCTACTGTGATCAAAATTCTTTGCTGAATTTTCTCTGTGCCATATTTTTACCCATTATTCATGTTCTGGCTCAGGTCATACAGTTTTCTTTTGGTGAAGTTTAACACCTATTGTCACTGCCTACAACTAATTAACTATATACAGTTTAGATTCTATTTTACCTTTTTGATCTGGGAGAAAATCTTAAACCAAAATCATGAACTTACATACTCAAAGAAGATCTGATACTGAATCTTAAATATATTTTATTGCTTCGACAAGTTTCACAATTAATGAAACTAATGTACTCTGTTCTTGAGACCAGAAACTAATTTTCCAGTTTCCATTTCTTGTATATGATTTCAAATGTCTTCAATGAACATTTGTTAAATAAATAGGTGACTGGTTAAGTGCCAACCAAAATTTAGAAAACAAAAGTATGTTAAAGCTTTTCTAGTTCACTTTTAGATACAAAGCCTGAGAATGTTTCTGAATAGCTTCTAATTTTTGTGGCTGTTCAAGCCTTTCAAATTACTTTATGCTCTTAGTATTTTGGCCGTATGCGTCACTGACTATCATTCAATGTTTTACATTGTTTTATTATTTATGTCTATTGTATACAAATTGATCTAAATTTATTTCAGTTCACAATAGGTTCAGTAATAATGATATACAATTTTTTTTAATTTTTCAGCTTTGAATTTTAGAGTAATACAAATTTCTAGGGACATGTTTGTCCCTGGAAACAACCACTCATATTTATATCATTGTGTCAAATTAATATCAAGATGATAAGAAATGCATCATTCCTATTTTTCTTATTATTCTTTCACAATATTTTTGTAAGTCCTTCATGGATGTTGAATACTTTTGAAAATGTGCTTACAAAACAGATATGCATAGGAACAATATTCATTTTTATCATATGTTCCTATGTAAAATATACCATATATCCATTTTGTCATACATACAGAAATTTTGATAGTACTGGGGACTGAACCTGGGGCCTAGCCACTGAGCTACATTCTCAGCCTTTTTCACTTTTTTATTTTGAAACAAGGTCTCACTAACTTGACAGACCTGAGCTACACATAGATTTTTAACAATTACTCGTGTAGTAATATTCTACAGGCCTTCCTGTAGAGAATCCTTTGTGTCATGTTGCTTATATCTTATGCTTACCGGCCCATTTTAACTTGAGTAGCCATACTTTCCATTTATACAGGCTTCACAGCTCGATACTATAAATATATAGTATGTATATCTTTTATTTATTTATTTATTTATTGCTTGTTTCTGATGAAATGGTGCTTTTTTTTTTCCTTTACATCTTCAAGTATTAATTTTTCTCTTTAATTCATTTGGAGCAGTCTAGTGTCCTCCTCCTTTCCTGTCTTAAAAATACTACACTTCAAGCCTACATAATCTTAGTTTATGACTAGTCCATGTCCAACCTTAGAGGCATTAGTGTGTGCTCCTTAGTAGCAAGTCTTCTCTTTCTTTGTAGTACAGCACTGCAGAACATCATAGTACTATAATCAAGCATATCTTAAATTCCTATTTTTGTTTTCAGATTGACTTACTTTGAACCCTAATTCTCTTTACTGTTTTATCATTATTACAAAGCATTGTTAAATCTTATACCCATTACTTCATACTTTTCTTCAACTCAGGCTCTTCTCTGCAGTGATTTTTATTAGCTTTTTTATGGGTTTGGTATATAAGATGTGAATCTGCTAACTAGAAACCTAATAACACAGTCCTGAGTTAACCATAGGTTTTATTTATGAAGCACAGACCCTTAAGCTCCTTATTTTCATTTAAAACTAGATCTAGAATTATTGCCTTCCAGAGTCTATTACTGGAGTCACTTTCTTGATATCTTCTTTGGTTTATGGTTTTAGTATTCTCAATACCATAATTGATTTCTTCTCTCTGATTATTTAGTTAAAATGATCATCTTCTATAAATAATAATTTTAAGTCATAAGTAAATTAGAAAATTCTTTTCTTTAGTTCATTATTAGTATTTAATGTCAAACTTTTATTTTGTTAGAGATATTCAAAATCTTGGGCTTTTAAAATCATATTTTTCTTATTATTTGTTAGGTCTGAAATCCAAAAGCATTAATGATCTGGTGAAAAGCACAGTTAGAGAGCAATTTAAAGTCTTTCAAAACGATATGCAAGAGACTGTAGCTCAGCTTTTCAAGTCTGTGTCAAGTCTATCAGAGGACCTGGAAAACACTAGGCAAGTCATCCGACAAGTGAATCAGTCTGTGGCTTTAATAGCTGTGCAGCAAAAGTCTGTTTTAACCCAAGAACATAAGCCCACTTTAACTGACATAGTAGATCTAAAGAATCGCGTTTTTAACGTCAGACAAGAAATGACAACTGTATGTGAGAAACCCATTAAAGAACTAGAACTGAAGCAAGCTCATTTAGAAAGTGCTCTAAACCAAGAACACATGAGGAGCATTCTATACTACGAATCCCTCAATAAGACTCTTGCTAAAATGAAGGAAGCACATGAGCAGCTTTTACTTACCACACAAGAGTCAGATTGGAGGGAAGCTACCACTGCTGGAACAGTCAACAGTGACATCTCTGAGTATGTGTCTGCTCTGGATGAGAAGATAAGCAAGCAGGGTTTGATGTTGCTGAAAATATTCGATGATTTCCACAGCCAAGAAAGCAAGGTTGACAATCTCACCATCCGTTTAGAGAGGGAGAAACAATCCATCAGGAGCGAATGTGAGGACATGTTGGCTAAGTGTAGAAATGATTTTAAATTTCAGCTTAAGGACACAGAAGAGAATGTACTGGTGTTAAACCAAACACTGGCTGAAGTTCTCTTTCCTATGGACAACAAGATGGATAAAATGGGTGAGCAACTAAATGATCTGACGTATGACATGGAGATTCTGCAACCCCTGCTAGAGCAGGGAGCATCCCTTCAACAGGCAGTAACATACAACCAACCAAAGGAAGCAGCACTTATAAAGAAAAAGGTGGAAGATCTGATTAATGCTGTCAATAGTCTAAATTTTCTCAGCAAAGAACTTACAAAAAGACACAACCTACTTAGAAATGAAGTACAGAGGCAGGGTGAGGCCTTTGAACAACGTATCAGTGACTATGGATTGGAAATGGAGGATGGCCTAAATAAAACAATGACTATTATGAATAATGCCATTGATTTCATTCAAGATAACTATGTGCTGAAAGAGAATTTACATACCACTAAGTATAATTCTGAAGTCCATCATAAATGCAACCAAAACATGGAAACCATATTGGCACTTACTGCTCAATTCCAAAGTTTGAATGATTCCATTCAGATTTTGGTCAATGAGAAGCAGAGATACAATTTTATCTTAGAAGTTGCCAAAGCCCTTGCAGACATCCCCGAAGATGAGAAACTACATCAGTCCCACTTTCAAAAGATTTACCAAATATTCAATGAAACTGCTTCCCAACAGATAAAATTACAAGAAAATGTAAGTCATTTGGAAGAAAATTTAATCTTGGCTACTAAAAGTTTTAAAAATTTTGAAACTCGACTGCAAGTCATTGAATCTAGAGTGACCCAGACACTCCTACCTTACTATATTTCACTTAAAACAAGCATGACCAGGAATGAGAGAGACCAAGCTCTTCAATTGCAGGTATTGAATTCCAGATTTAAGGCTCTGGAAGCAAAATCCATCCGCCTTTCAATTAATTTCTCTTCGATTAACAAAACTCTTCATGAATTTCTAACGATGTGTCACAGCGATTCTACAAGCACATCAGAACTAAATGTTACCGCACCTCAGTGGGTAAAAGGTTCCTTGCCAGATCATCAGCAGAAATGTCTGACAGAATTTGTGGAATCAATAGTTGGAATAAAGACTCAGGCTGCTTTATCTAATTTCACTCAGTCTATAGAGCGCTTAAGGTCTGATAGCCTGGCAAATGTTGTTGAATCTCAAAAGCAAGTAAAAAAGCCAAAGAAACTTAATACATTGAAGAAACCAACAGTAAATCTTACCACCATCCTCATAAACCGGACCCAAAGAAACACAGACAACATTGTATTTCCGGGTAAGTAGGTACCAAAAATAATTTTAAGATACTTTTTCATTTAAATGATATGTAGTGTATTTGTAAGGTTTAATAAGATTACCCATATAAAAATATCTTACTTGAATTTGGACAGTCAGGTAAGGCATAGATCACTAATGTGTTATTTAATGCTGATTCTGTGTAAGTTTGATGTCAATATAAAGTATATATAATTGACTACATTCATTTTTTGCTTTTTCTGAGTGAAGCACTATAAAATAATCAACTAAAGTTACTCCAGTGCAGACTGTTTTTGAAAAGCTGTGACGCAATGAGCTCCTTGATAAGTGAGACAAGAAATTCATTTCAATATCACTGAACACAATACTGGATATGTAGTAAGAACTCAGGCAACATCTGTTCAATGACTGCTTAACAATGACTGCTTAGAAATAAGCTGGGGTAGATCACAGAAGTTTGTAAATGGGCAAGTTAAGTCACTTAGCTAAGATGTCTTAAAGAGTTGAATATCTTCAAGCAATTGGACAACGAACGAATTGGATGTAGTAGGAACTGCGATTCAGAAACTTGAGGTTGTAGTGCAGCACAGGATTGCTCAGATCCCCAGAAAACCAGTGAAGATCTCACTGAGTAGATTTTTGCAAGAGTAGGAGCTAAAGAAGAGATGATTGAAATAGAGAAGACAAATGTCCAAAATATTATGGATATCCATTAGAAAAAGAGAGACAATGGAAATAGCTGTAAAATTAGAATTGGAACTTGATTCTGATCCTAGCTGCACCGGTAAGTTCTTGTCTTAGCAGCTTTATGAAAAAAGGTGACCTCCCATGCCTCAGTTTCTTCCTGGGAAGTAATGGGATTGCAACAGGTAATTCACTGAGGGCATTAGAGGACTGTGTTACAGACTGCGTCACTGTAAAAACCATAAAACAAAGCAAAACCCACCACCTGTTCACTGCCAGAATGCAAGTCATTTGTACAAGAGAAACTCAGAATATTCTGAAGTTTTGAATCCGGGTAAATAGGTGTGACACAAACCATAAGCAAAGTATCAGCTGGAGAGGAAAGAAAGTATAAATTATCTAGTAGTCTCTCTGTGTAAAAGAAAACATTTGGAATGTTTAATGGGAATAATAGCAAATATTTTTACAAGGAGCAAATATTTTTGCAGGAACAGCGGTATGATGTGTAGGACCACTTATCCTTACTAAAGTAAATGGCTATAAAATTTTTTTTAAAAAAGAAATGGCTGTTTTTCTTTTCTGAGTGTGTTTTTCAATGCCCACTAGAATTATTTTTATGTTTTGTGGTTTTTAAATTACAAAAAAATGCTCATTATTCCAATATCAAAAGATTTTACAAATGGAATCTCTGAATTTTTATACTAAAAAAATAACAGAATAAAATTGAAATGAATGTAATTAGTACATTTTTTATCATTCCCACAAATCAATCTGACCTAGGAAAACTAATCTTTCTTACTCCTCCAGGAACATGGAATACACTATTCAGACTTCTCTGTTTTCTACAGGAATATAGTAACTCAATACAGAATGTTCCCCAGATGGCAGTTTTAGATCTAGTGACACGCTGTTCTGTTTCTACTCTGCCCTACAGACCATCCCTGGTCTTCATGTGAACCCTGCAGTGGGAGATTCACTGCAGCTCAGATCAGACAGCAGGCAAGTGGGGCAGTTTGGTCCTCCTCATATTGAAGGCCATCTGAATGTGTATAGTTAGTTTAAAATTAAATAATCTCAAAATTAATTGAGTAACCAATTGTCTTGGAACATAAGAACTCATATATTTTGTAAGTAGAAAGAATATATGTTAAAATCTCATAAAAATTATATTTAGATATTTAGGTGACTGAGTGACTATCGAGTTAAATGGGTTCATCAGAAATAATTCAGTTATAATTCTCACTTTCGCTCAATAGTTCTTTGATGAAATTGCTTCCTCTCCCTTTATTTACTATGAATAGAATTTTACTGACCTATCAACCAAAATTAATCATTTATTTTTTGTTCCATCTGAGAAAATGTACCAATAATGCTACCAGAGCAATAAAATTGTGTTAGCCTAGTTATATGTATAGAGTGGAAATTCACTTCTTGCAGGAACAGCGGTATGATGTGTAGGACCACTTTAAGGCCTGTGTGAATTTTCACACCCAGTAAACTAAACCTTCTCCCATGGACCATGGAACTGGCGGTATTCCCTGGGCAGCTCAGTAAGGTCTAGGTAACAAATCCAGTGGACAAAGGCTAAGTTCTCCTTAAAAATAAAGATGCATAAAATGAAGTAATTTCTTCGATATTCTTTTACACCAGAAGTGGGATATACTGACTAATTTCAGGTGTATCCTTTGACCTTAATATTGTATAACTCATACTGGTACTGCATTTTTCCATCCCTACTCAATCAAAACCAGAAGATAATTCAGCATTTTACGAATCTCAGTCATAGTATTCACACCATAACTACTGTTATTTATAAAATACGTACAGTTTGCAGAAGGAAAAGCCATTTAAAAATACTTTTAAATTTTATTTCAATAGATAATAATTTACTTTGAGGCCTAATATTAATACTATAGTAATATGACATTGGATACTATGAGCAGATCCTGTACAATTTATACTATGTACTTTCCTTCATTTACCAATGTGCATGAGGTGTGTAATAGTACAGCACTGCTTTTATTTTGAAGTTAAGCAAAGCAGCCCTCAGTGAGAATATCTGCTAGAAGCTCCTAATTGCCTGCATTCAGGCTCAGTCCTCAACACCACACTCTTCTCTTCTTCCTGCTTCTGTTCCATGGGTCATATGCTTTCTAGGGTCTCTCTACCTGAATACTCCATATGGCCAGAGTTGGTGTTCCTTGGGATTTTCTTTCTTGAGTATCCAAATACTGACATTCTTCTTTGACTCTGAGAACACACGTGTAATATTTTTCGGTTTGCCTTTACCTCCATATGGCCAATAAATCACCACAGGAAGTCACCATAAGTTATTCACAGGTTCTTCCTTTACCGGAAATTGGCAAAGCACTTCCTCTTTGAGACCATTCACTTTCATTTGAGCTACTTCCCTTAGTCAACTGTTTAGGCTGCCAGAAAAACACTCCTATTTGTAACTATCCCAGTGCTCCTAAGAAAGATTACATTCTACTGAAAAAAAAAAAAAAAAAAAAAAAAGGTTCAGTGTACCAAATGCAGCTTTTAAGAATTGTCATTTTGGTGACCAGAAGAGATTAAAAAAAAAAATGGAAAAGGAGCCTTGTAAATATTTAAATGCCTTGCAATCCTTTGAAGCCACTTCTCTGCCTCTTCAGAGAAGCATTGTGGTGGCTAAAGAGCACCAAACAGAATAGTCAGGTTTCAAGTCCTGCCTGGCAACATATTTGTAATAGGTCATGCATTTTTCTATGTTATACTTCCTCACCTAAGAAACAAAAATAGCATGATTTCCTTACAATTTTATCTTGAGGTAGACAAACTAATCTGCATGTCTCATTATTTAGTTATGAGTGCATGATGCTTTTCTTTTTTACCTATAATAAATGGCTATATTTCTCACTTACTGTCACTAAATATTTGATACATAAATATTTCCATGTACTGATATAATTTATGGACTCAGGGTATTTCATCGTTCCCTCTCTTTGCTTTTGTAAGTAACAATGTAACTTAGCAAACTCAACATTTGCTTATGCTTTAGCTCATGCTTGTTGCATAGTAATAAACCAAAAAACAACAGAATTCAAAAGATGTAAAGGTAATTTGTATACAAACACATGTGTTGATAAACATTGAAAATGTATTTAGAAATGTTTGAAGAACAATTTTCTGGCCAGCCAGATAGCTCAACAGACTAAAGTGCCTGCTTAGGCAGAGTGCAACAGCTGGGATTTGATCTCCACCTGCTGTGCCAGCCCTGCCCCTGGGGCACCCTGAGACTGCGATCGAGAGGGCGCAGTGGCGCATGCCTATAATGCCAGCCTTGGGAGGCTGAAAACAAGAGGATCACTGCCAGCCCGATCTACGTAGTGACACCCTGTAGACCCTGTGAACCCTGTACTGGAATACATTTTTTAAAAAAGAACAATTTTCTGCAAGAAACTATTTATTTTATTTTATTTATTTATTTGTTTGTTTGTTTGTTTGTTTGTTTGTTTATTGGTATTTTAAGGAAGGGTCTACAAGTGTTCAGGGTCATACTACTAGATTGGATTCAGTGATCCGCTTGTTTACAGCCTCCCAAGAGCTGGGATTACAGGTGCACGGCCGCCACACTGCTATCTCAGTGCGCCCCAGGGGCGGGGCCAGCACCACGGCAGGCCCAGGGATCCAACCCCTAGCCCCTGAGCCTGCTTGCAGGCTCTTTAATCCCCTGAGCTATTTGGCCAGCCCTCTTTACGATTTTTTGTATTACAAAAAATTTCAAATATACCTCAAGATAGGTAATAAATTAACTTCTGTACAAAATGACTAAATATAAACCACTAAAATTTGAAAGCCCTCTGCTTACACTCACAACTTATGTTCTGTTTTAGAAAATCCCCTGAACTATGCACACTTCCGGTGATTCTCAAAAGCACTAAGACCTGGCATATATTATTTTTATAGTTAAGTGAAAAACTACACAGCAGGATCAACTAGGGCAAAATATTCTGGCAGAATCAGGAGACTCCATGCCCAGGCTTCTTTATGCCCACTTCATCTCCTGAAAGAGAACATTTCTGGATGTTGACTTATTTATTTATTTAACATTGTCATGAGGAAAAGACGTAGCAATAGGTAGTAATATTGCCTCCTAGAGGAGCTCATTAGACACTGCACGTGTGTGGTCCTTTAGGCACCCCTGGCATATCACATGCCAAAGCTCCATGTTCTCCAAAGGAAAGCGATGCTTAGCATTAGCCTTATTGCTTGCGCAGAGTCTAGACAAAGAGAATGACACTTACCAGGTGGGGAGTGACTGAAGTTCTTGCATGCCATCTGCAGGTAAAGCCGTGCAAGCTGGCCTTTCTAAAGACACCAGTCTTGGGCCTGCTACACTAACTCTTCTCTCTCCATGATCGTAAAAGTATTCTGTCAGAGTTCATTAGCAGATCTGTCTGCTGGGGATGGCCTCCCCAGTGTGTGTCAATAAAACATTCCAGGGCTCAAGAGAATATTAAATGAACTGCTTAGTATTCATGGCCCCTGGAAGAAGAACATATCTCCTAACCTAACATACAATTTCCTTTCACATGGAAGGATGATGACAGGTGAAAAGAGAAGGCTGACATGCGTGACAACCTCTTCTTTGCCACAGTTGTGTGGCTGGGCTAGCAGGATAAACAGTAAGAAACTCCTGCATGTGATGGTTATCTTTGGAATCAAAATTTGACCTAACTTAAAACACAAAGGAACTGGACACCAAGTCTCAATTACATTTCACTGCTTGTGCTTTGCTATTTTTCCAAGCAAGAAGGTACTTCTAACGCTGACACCCAGAATTTGAAATTAAATTTGATTCTTAATTCATCCATAATAAAATACAATAATTATGTTTTCTCCTTCTGATCATCAACTACATTATTAATTTGAAATTGTACATAATAATACTATTTCATGTTGCAATAGTTATCCAAAGATCTTATGGTTAATCACCATTTGTGCAAGTATTCTTTTATAATCTTAAACAAGTATTAAAATTTGAATTTGCATAGAGATTGTATTGGAAAGGTACAGCATAATGATCACATTTGAAACTCTGAGTATGGTGAGAAAAGCCAAGGAAAAATGTTTATAAAGAACACCGAACAGGGGCTGGGGAGATGGCTCAGTGGAATAAGTGCTTCCTTGGCAAGGGCAAGGGCCTGAGTTCAATCTCCAGTTCCGTGAACAACAAACATAAGATCAAAGTCAGGAGATCAACATTCAAAGGTTGGGAGAGAGGTCAGCAGAGATGTTTGATAAACAAAGAGATTGGAGGAGTTCACCTTATGTGGCTGTGAACATCTAGTTGTGTTTTCCAGCCCTGCCTAAGAAAGTTAATTGGAGATTATAAAAAGCATTCAATTTCCCAAATGATCATCTGCATAATAATGAGACATCAACACTACCTTTCAAAAATAACATAAGCTCAATAAATTTATTGTTTAAAAATGATTGTTTTTACAGTTAGGTGTGCACTATTTGGTCATTTATTAGAAACTAAAACGTTTGTGGGAAAAATGTCATAATGAAGGTTTACCTCAAATGCTGCTAAGTATTAGGTGCAATAAAAGTGTGTATAATTTTTTAAATTGTGACACATTAATGCCAAATGTTGTAAATCTCATTTAAGTGGTTTTTGTTTTGGGCTTACAAAAAATTAGAATTATTCATTTTTCAAATAGTAATAATTAATTTTTGTTCATTCAATTCAACAAATATTTTATTAAGAGCCAGGTGAGATCAAGAACTAGTCTAGATGTTCTAGATGAATCATATTAAAAAAATAAATTCAGAGGATTAAAGAGCTTGCTTGGGCAGACACAGAGACTAGAGTTCGGTCCCTGTCAGCCTTGGCCCTGGGCAAACTGAGGCAGCAACTGAGACTGGGCATGGTGGCACACGCCTGTAATCCCAGCACTTGGGAGACTGAAAACAAGAGGGTCACTAAGAGTCCATTCTGTGTAGTGAGACCCTGTAGACCCTGTACTAAATCCCTAAATAAATAAATTTCTCACATTTTAAAGTTTGCATTCTAGCAAGGAAAGATAGATAGATAGATAGATAGATAGATAGATAGATAGATAGATAGATAGATAGATGATAATACAGCTAAAGGTGATATATGCTTTGCAAAAAAAGAAAAGCAGGAAAAATTAAGGGAAATCAGAGTACTATTGGATGTGTTTAATTATCCAAGGAGTAGGTTACTTTAAATAACATTGTAAGGTTGGCTTCATTTGTTGGAAAAATAGTGAAATCTGCAAGAAACTAAGGCTCTGGCTAGCACAGTTCTGTAATTTTGTTCTAGGACCAGGTGATGGTGGAAGGTATACCTATAGCACCACATTATGTGATGCTTATTGTTAATGTATTATTATTTCTGCAAATGTTTTCACACGGTATAAATTAAACAGGTTTAATGCAAAGGAAAAGTGTACAAAAGTCTATGAACTAAATGCCTAAGAATTCATTATTATAAGAGTCTGTAGCTTGTCAGTGTTGTAGCTCAAAAATCTAATGACAACTGTTGTAACTCAAATGAGGCAAGTTCAAAAGCACTTTAATTTAGCTGGTACCCAGCAGTGGACACCCGAGCAAGATTGCTAGGTGGGTGCAGAGGTGGGGAGAGGCAGGTGTTTTTAAAGCTGCAAGTCACAAAAGGGGGTGGGCAGAAGGCTTGAGTACAAAGGAAAAGCTGCACAGGGGCAGGGACCATATATGGGGAAACAGGTTATATTTTTAACATATAGTTACAATTCTAAAACAATTAGATCTCACAGCCTGGTGTTAATCAGAGTTGTCACAAGTAAGATCTTAAGACAAGTTTGGGAAACAGATGTGGCCTGGGGCCTTATTCTTCAGCCTAGTCACAATTGATGGTCAACACATTTTAGGAAACAGCACAACAAAGGTTCAGCAAACAGACCTTATTTGGCAGCAAGTAGCTAGGCTAGGGACAGGATGCAGCGCTACAGAACAGCAAGACGGGGAGGGTTAAAAATGGAGTTTACATAAATTATACAAAATGAAGTTGGTTGAGCCAGGTTACAACAGTCAGGACCCCAGTATCTGGGTGAGTCTCATGAATAATTTGGTCCCGGATGGGAGCACGTTCATTCACTCACTGAGCCAGAACTTTGCTCTGTTAGCGCCCATATGCTTAAACTTCTGTGGCAGTGAAGATTAATTTGAGATTTCTGGGTGGAAGCATGACATTATGCATGTGCATTATTAGGATTTATTCTGAGTTCTTCAGATGAACCAGTTAGAAAATTACAACAGTCTAGGCACAGATAGACGAGGACCTCAACTAGGTGACTGAGACAGCAGTGAAATCTAGGAATGTTCAATAAATAAATATATGTGTGTATTATATATATATTAAGTATATTCAAAATTTTAGTAAAACATTAAACATATTTAGTAAAGTATATAAATATAAGTATGTGTATTATAATATACATGTACATTTATATACAATAAAAAACAATTTAAAATGCCGACTTTTTTGTATTTGGTACAGGGTCTCACTATGTAAGTCAGACTCCCACTGCTTCTCCTGTTTGCAAGCCTCTGGAGTGCTGGATGCAGCTGTGCCACCACGCCCAGTTTCAATTGCCATCTTAGTGTGCCCTGGGGGTGACACCATCCTGAGTCTGCCTAAGCAAACACTTTAATCCACTGAGCTATTTGGCTGGCCGGAAAATGCACTTTTAAAGTAAAGAATAACAGCAAATTTGAAACAAGGCTTTGGTGACTGAAAAGTGAGATTATTCCATGAAAAGAAATAGAAGCATTAAGCAAAAGGCACAGATGTATGCAGGAAGAGAATTTTAGTTTGTGAAACACTGATTTAAGAGTTTTCTGTTCTCTCTACAGAAATATGCAAGTCATTTAGAAGTATAGGTCTGAAGCCCAAAGAAAATGTGTAGCTATAAGTCGAAAACAACTTGCATAGCAGTCAGACCTGAGAATGTAGACGTAAATCAGGTGTCTAGAGAAAGAAGACAACTGGAGATAGAAATACGGAGAGTACGTGTACATGGTGAGAATGGGAGAGGAGCAGAGAGAGGAAAGCAGGGAGGGAAGGGAGAAGTGTAAAAAAAGAGATCAGTGAGGGAAGAGGAGGAGAGCCTTGAGCCACAGGAGCAGTCCTGGGTCACGGAACTCAGCCACAACCAAAAAGCAACAAGGAAGCAAATGGAGCAGGCCATCCAAGGAGGCCCTGTGCAAACAAGAGAGTACAGGTGAAAACTGGGATGAAGTGCCTGGGAGGACACGAGCACAGTGCTCCTATCGGGGAGCCCTGGCGGATGTTAAAAGAAAGTTAGACTGACCCGAGTATTCATACATAGGATTGTAGCTACAGTTTAATATTGTAGGAGGACAGTTTGTTTTCTTTGTATTTTTCAAAATTGCTAAACATTAGTATTGGTTCCTTGAATAATATGTACTTATGAGAAATATAGAAAAATCAATAAAATACAAAGAAGAGAATAGGCTTTCATACAACAAGCCTTCAAATAATGTTAATTTTGTATTGTATTGTACACATGATAAAATAATATTTTATCATGAGCATCTACTATGTGGTCAGTTTTATCTGGAATATTTTTCTTCATATATTCTAACAGACAGCATTAGATGCATTGTATGTGTTAATATATCTGAGCTTCAAACTTTTCTCAGATGGAGGTACTATTGTTACTTTTATACAGAGAAGGACGCTACATATTGATGATGAAACTCATTTATCCAGTGTTGCAGACTTGGCTAGTGTGACGGCTGAGGTCCAAATGTAACAATCTGTCTTGCTCATGGTCCTAAGGCTATCTGTCCTCTTTCTTACATATGTTTAACCTATTGTTATGGTTTGTATTCGAATGTCCCCCAAAGCCCCATGAACTTTTAAAATTTTTTTCAATATTTATTTATTTACTTACTTATTTATTTATTACAGGGTCTCACTGTGCAGTTCAGACTCGTAGTGATTCCTCCTGTCTCAGCTTCTCCAGTTCTGGGATTACAGGCATGTGCCACAACACCTGGTTTTAAAAATGTGTCCCACTTTCTGGGGCCAGCATAGCGTGTGGTACTGGGGATCAAACTCAGGTTCTTGCTCTTGCCAGGCAAGTGCTTAGACCACTGAGCTATCTCCCTAGCCCAGTCTCTTGAACTTTTAAGTGGGGCTTTTTCTGAGGTGGTTGTATCTAGATTTTATGATTGATTCATGGTTCATTACTAGGATGAAGAGTGCTGGGATTAAAAGTAGGTAATGCTGGATTGGCACAATCCTAATCCCAGTAGTCTGGTTAAGACAAATAGGGCAGAAAGAGGCTTGCCTTCCCATTTTCATTCTTGCTGCTTTGCTACCCTCTGGGTGCCAAGAACCGTTTCTCCTCTGCCAGGCGGCACCCTGGAGCCAGCTGATTATGGACTGAAACTTCTACAAACTGTGAGCCAAACAAATGTTTCCTTCTTTAACCTCAGGTTTCAGGTATTTTATCTCAGCAATGAGAGAAGTAACACCTTTTTTTTTATTTTTAACTTTAGGTCATTTTACACTTTTTTTCTACTTAAAGTAATGCTGTATGGAGGCATTCTTGTGTACATCTCTAATTTTACTTCCTTAGAACAGTAACTACTCAAACACAGCCCATCTATAATTAAAGGGAATTTTATAAACATTGCCAACCTTCTCTTTAGAAAACATCAACTGATACTCTACAGCGTAACCTCCACTAATCTTGAGCATCAGACTTTGTTTATACACACATACCTGAATACTCTATCCTTGTCTAAAAAATTCACAATTGAACAAGAGATTTTTTTTTCAATACTGCATGTTAAAAGAAGGAAAGACCTTCTTGCTACAATATATCCCCAACCCAGAGGGCCTTGCTAAATTGTCCAGGTGGGACTTGAATTTGAGCATCCCAAGCACTGGGATTGTACATGTGAACCGAGGCCCCTAGCTACAAAACTTTAACAAGCAATGATGTGGACATAGTGGAGAACTGAGGAAGTATTTTACAGCTAGATGTACAGGGATTATTTTGAGGTAGATACGTTGTTTTTAAGACTATTAAAGTTATCTATATAATAACAGAACAACAATTGAACTGGACATCAAGGAGCAGAAACATGACTTTTGAGACTACATCTGATAAAAGAATTAATCCTACCTGAACCGTTCCCCAGGAATTTTGAAAACCTTAGATAGGAAATGAAAAGAGTATTTATTCCTTCGTTTGTGGCATACTTTACATATGGTTATTTTAGTGGACATTGCTGATGTGGACAGACACATAATCATGTGGCCGCCACCAGCATCAACACAGAGAACAATGTCATCACCACCTGTTTCCTAGAGCAGCTTCGTGGTCAGATCCTCACTACTTGCAGGCACTGGCACTGTTTTCTTCTTATATAATTTTATCTTTCTCTGAGAGCCTAATAAATAAAATGGTGCAAAGTGTGCATTGTCCTGAGTCAGACTTGATTTTATATAGCTTAGATCCATCCATGGTGTGGCATGGCTTTCCTTTCTCCTACAATCACTGCAATTACCAGTTGACAGATATTTTGGCTGTTTCTCGTGTTCGGTAACTGCTGCCTTAAACATTCACTTACAGGGTTTTTTGTTGTAAACATAAATTTTTGAATTAATGTAGAGAAGTAACATAGCTTGGTCACAAGATAAATCAATTTTCAACTTTATAAGGAATGACTAACCACATGGTATTTCTGTCAAATGTGTAAGACAATTTTCCTTGCTATCTATTTTGCCAAGATTTGATAGTGTCAGTATCTTTTATTTTATCCTTTCCATAGATGTGCAATTGTATGTCACTGTAGTTTTATCTTGCAACTTCTTAATGATTGATGATTTTATGCAGTATTTTATGGTACTTTCCAGATGATGTTTTTAATTTTCTTTGATTGGGAGTTATCACTCTGAAGAAAAAGGAGAGGAGAGCTAATAATATCAAGTAAAAATAATTTTGTATCTCATGGCTTAAGATAACAGAATAATAGTTTCATGGCAAAGCTCAGAGTAAATCTTCTGGGGCAGAGCTAACACATTTGATAAAGATTACTGATATGATTAAACACAGTTTAAAGCAATATTTCAGAGGCTGAGGAAAAAAGATCCTAGGAAACAAACTCAAGAATAGTTGATGTGATACACAAAGTAGAAAATAAAAACTGATAATTTGAATGAAAAGCAGTAAAGAGTATCAGAAATTCTATTTTCAACCATTTATCATTGGACAAAGCATGGATAATTACAACATAAATTTGAATATTTTGTACAAATATAAATATTGACATTTCTAGCTCTCTCTTAAAAAGAGAAATGTGAACTATTTCTTGAGAAATGGAAGGATAAATCTTATTTGACAGAAGCAATTTGACAAGTGGGATAACACTGAAAGATAAGAACATATCCACTCATATGAGGATGGAGGGGCTGGGGAGATGGCTCAGTGGAATAAGCATTTCCCTGGCAAGTGCAAGGGCCTAAGTTTAATCTCTGGTTCTACCAAAAATAAATAAATAAATATGAGGTTAAAATATTTTGGAAGGCATTGGAATGAAGAAAAGCACCAGTGTTGCAAGGAGACACTACCTAGGAACAAAGTTAGGTAGGGGGTTTGTACAGTACTTTTCCTGTGTCCTACAAAATTGACCCAGAGGCAGCATGACAGATCCTATCACTAAGCTGTCGAAATCTACTGTGCCCCAAGCAGGATCAGAGGTGTCATCCTTTGCCATGTCGTTCCTTACATGAAAAAATTAAAAATAATGATGACAATAAAACAAAAATAAACAGTAAACATAAAATAAAAGTAAAACACTATATAACTTAGTAGTATATTTATAATTATTACATAAATTATATATATGATATGTGAAGTAAATAAAAATAAGAATAAAGTAGGAGGTCAATATAATTTTTTTTGTCACAAAATGTATGTTAAGTTTGGAAAAAGCACTGAGAAAGGTCAAGAGGATAGGATGTAAATTCACCAGCCTCTCCTTACGGAACTCGTACACTAAGCAAGTAATTATGACAGAATGACAAATGCTAACAAATCAAAGTGCTTTGAAACTGTAAGGTGCTCTCTAATCAGTTCACATTTAACATGAGCATTTATGAAATTTGAATGTAGGATTAAGAGAAAATATAACCAGAGCACATTTTAAGATTCAGAAAGGTAAGGCCAGAACAAATTAAGATTTATGAAATACTCCAAGGTAGTGGAAAGGGAATTTTAGTCATGTTCAGAGCAGGGAGGGAAGTCAATCTTGAGAAATTAGTTATGCTACTTGGGCAAGATATTAGAACATCGGGTTGGTAGAACAGTTCAGCTAATTGCACTGATCTCCATCAGAGAAGACAAATGGACTGGAAAGGGTGTAAGATCTTAACTGAAACATGATGTGAGAGAGAAGCTATAGAAAGGGCTCAAAACAACATCTGATCTTTACAGGAGCATGGCAAAGATGTCACAGCCTCAAACTCAATGTGATCTTTGGGAGAGTAAGAAGGATGTAGCTGGCCAATTCTGTCATATCAGTCCTTCATCTAAGAGTGCACATTTTCATCATAAAGACTAATTAACTCAGGTCTGTAAAACCCATGTTTAGTCTTCAGACTATTTCTATTGAAATTAATTTTAGTTTCATGAGTTTCAGTATATAATATTAATAAAATGTTGCATTTTTATTATTGTTTATAAAATCAAAAATATTAATATCAACTGGTTTTTGATATACAGTCCAAAAAACAACAGCAGAAATAATTCCTATGTAAACTACAATGAAACTATTGTCTTACCACTCTACCATCGTCATACCCAAGGCAGTCTTCACACGTTACACAGCGTGCTCCATACACACATATCGCTTATACTGACTGCACATGTCTTTTGCTTTGCTGGTCTTTTGTAAGAAATACTTGACTTCTTGCTAGTTTTGCTGTTTTATCAGATTTTTTTATTTTAATGTATTTGGTACAGGGTCTCACTATGCAGCTCAGACTCACAGTGTTCCTCCTGTCTCAGCCTCTCCAGCACCGGGATTATAGGTGTGCACCACCACACCTGGTCTTGGTGGCCAGCTCAGGATGACATAGGGGATCGAACCCCAGTTCCTGCCCTTGCCTAAGAAGGCGCTTAGTCCACTGAGCTATCTCACCAACCCAGGAAGTTCATATTATATTACGCAATGTCTAATTAGCAGGAACACAAAATATATAATAATATTAGGTTTTTAATATGTATTATGCAGTTAGGATACACATCAACATTTTCACATCAGCTGGATACTTACTTACAGAACCTAGAAGGTAACATTGGAAATAAAACCTGTGTGCACTATGGTGTAAACACAAACAAAAGTCTATTGCATAAATAATCTCTGCTTCAACAGTCATACCTGAGACAGTCTTCACATATGACAAGAACGTGCCTTGCTTACTGTGACAGCACTGTGCTTAGCTTTCCTCTCCTATGTGTGGTAGGCCAGTATTGTCACCTCTCTTCTATTCCTGCCCTTAAAATTATATCTCCTTGTGTCTGTCACACCCTGAGCTAATGAGTGCTAACACGAAGGTTATGAAATAGAGGCCCGTTGACCTGAACCTCACAAGGCTCACACTGAAGTTGAAAGTAAGGTTACATGAATAATCACAGTTGAATATAACAAATTCAAAGCATCAGGCAACTATTGAGAGAATTAAAGTAACTCTGGCAGAAAGGATGAAGTTGTCAAAAATAGGGCTTTGATTTATTATTTGACGGTTGTTGTTAATTCAAGAATAAATGCCTCATTGAGCTACAATAAGGGCAGGTATTATGAACGATATCTAACCACTTTTTAAGTATTTTAATGATAAAGTAGGAACATAGGAGTCAGAAGATGTACAAGGTACTTGTAACTAACTGTATTACAAATTATATATAACTTTAGTTGGCAAATCAGGGCCAACCAGGCTTTCTGTTTAGAGTACATCAAAAGCAGGTTGTTGTAACTCAAAAATCAGATGACAACGGGACAAGTCCAAAAATCAAGGAAGCGCTTTATTTTAGCAGGTACCCTGAAATGGTCTCTATGCAGAAATGCAGAGAGGCGCGCCTGGCCATTTTAAGGAGCAGTATTTAAGCTTCAAAACCGCAAACCAGGGAAGGGAAGGGGGAATGAGGCAAGCTTTGTACAGAAGCAGATCGCATTGGTTACTTTGGGGTAACTTTTAAAATAATTGGTTAGCGCCTTTTGTAACAGTTATTTGGGCAGCTAATTTGTACCTTTTTGCACCAACAGCAGTAGGACTGGCAGTTTGGGGTTGATAAGCTAATTTTAATAGTAGTTGGACCTGCGGTTTGAGATCAATTAGCTAGTTTTCCTGGAACTTGGGGCTCTGAGGGTGGAGTACTGGAACCAGTTAGAACAAAACAACAAGGAGAGAACAAAAGAGTGACTGAGGGGTCAAGATGGAGTCAGTTAGGCTATAACACAGGTGCCAAGAGGTAGAAGAGTATTCAGGGTGTATGACCATGGACAGCACAAATAATGTCTGAAGGGCTGGGGAGATGGCTCAGTGGAATAATACTTCCCTGGCAAGCACAAAGGTTTGAGTTCACTTCCGGGTTCTGCCCCCTCCCCCCCAAAGGCAAAAGCTTTCTGGCTGGGAGAATTAGAATGGGGCCATTAGTAATGCAAAGTAATCTGCTGTTTCTATATTTTCTTAAATTCTACCTTGAGCAGATTTATCTCTGATTTCATGGGTAAACTGAATCTGCAGGTGAGAGTTCTTCTTCATCTGGAAAATTTAGAATTAAAGCACTGACCAGCTACACAACTGATGCAGTGTTTTCCCCACTCACTGAACCACTGATTCGTTACTAGTGAAGCATATTAACTACACACCCTTCTGGGACTCAGTCACCGCACTAGATTCAGAGAATGTGAAAACCATTCCTAACAGTAAATCATTGAGGATTTTAGAATTAACAAATTCTGGGACAAATTCTACAGTGATAGATAACAGCAAATGAAAGGGTTCGCTAACCTATTCATGCAGTAAGGAAATGAAGTTCAAGAAATGTGGGCAACCTTGGAATATTCATTAAAGTATATTACACATAATGTATTCATACACAAAAGTATTACCTGTAATATTTTTGTATTTTTCTTAGGGAAGTAATTTGTAGAATATTATATAGAATGCATTATGTTATTTTCTCACTATAGAAGTTATATATTAATGGTTTTTTGCAAAAAAATTCAATAATACAACCATAATTTGATCATATTTTACCTGAATTTCATACCTGATGAGATATGAAACAGAATGTGTACAAAATATTTATGGATCTCATTTTAGGAATAAAAAGCCAAAAAAATTAAATACCCCAAATTTAAAACTCATCAACAATCATATAATCTGAAATAAATGAATTATAAAGTTAATACATTATTACTACAAGGTAGGGTTATAGTGGTTGCTATCATACCATAATGGTTTCCTAGCAAGGAGGCTATGGATTCTTCAGTATCTTCTCAACTTTACAAATCATTTATTAGATTTATCATCATATTTGTAATTTGATGCTTTATAAATAAATGAAAATTCTTTCTATGTAATGTGCAAGCTATAGTCAGGTGACACTGTAAACCAAATGTGTTTGGGATCTGCCTCATTCTTTAATTGACATCTAATATTTCTCCCTGAATCTCTGATCATTTAGGAACCTTTAAACTTAATTAGTGCAAATGATTCCATGAGGAACATTTTGAAGATTAATCTTTAAGCACTTGATCACATGACCGATAATCTTTTGGACCATCCGAGTCTGGAGTACACATATTTTGCCAGTATAAATTCCTGGCTCTGAGTAAATGAATTTTTTTAGTACTAATAAATTTGATTAAATTGTACAAATAACATTTTTCCTCGCATCGTTATTCCTAAATGTTTTCTTTTTAAATGTTGGTATCTGACATAAAGATAATATTGATTGTGGTGGAATTTACTATTGTTTGTTTAGGGACATGGTTGAACACATTATAAAACTTTTGGTGAGCTTTCTTGCTCATTGATCAGTGACTTACCTTTACTATTTGGTCATTTTTCATTTTTCTTTTTAGGAAATAATGTTTGTTTTCATTTGGATTCATCAGAGATTTTCATATGGTGTAGACCTTAGCCATTAGATTATGTTTAGTAAAAATACCTTCTCTTAATTCATTATTTATGACTGAAATGTTGATATAGCAGATTTCATTGAAAATGGATTTTAATTCTCTACTGATTAAAAATGAGAAAATTATGATGTCTTTTTTTTTTTCTTTTGCTTGCTTTGAATAAGTTTTCTAAAGTTTCCAGGCTATACAAAAATATTCTCCATTATTTGATAATAATGCAAGTGTATAGATTTTTAAATGTATTTTTGTATGTACAGATATATTTTTTAGATATTCAATTAACATGCATCAAAATGACATTTTCCCTCTCCAGTGATTTGAAATATTACTTTTTATCATGTATTAGTTCCAAGTGTACCTGATTCTGTGTCTAGATAATTACATTCTGTTCTACAGTTGACCACAGTCTTGACATTTTTGTGAAAATAAATGCAATACATCTCAGAATCAGCCTCAGTTCACAAAGAGGAGGGAAGATCAGAACCAAAGCATTTGCATGAACTCTCTCAGCTCCACTGACAGCAACCTAGGCCTTTGACCCCACTTTCATATTTTAAATTCAGTGTTGTCCCTATTCCATTACAATCTATGATTTGAGGTGAACAGCAAAATAGGTCACCTTCTCCTCTTTTATCGTGGTTCTTTTCAGTAATGGAGGAGGAGTCCGGCTGCAGCAGCTTCCCGTGCCAGAATGGAGGCACCTGCATAAACGGGAGAACCAGCTTTACCTGTGCTTGCCGGCACCCATTCTCAGGCAAGAACTGCACAGTCAAGCTGGTGGAGGAAACTGCTTTGGCTCCAGGTAAAAGTCTGCTTCCTGGATTGGCTCCACGTCATATATAGAAAATGTTTAGAAAATACAAAGAATTACTACTTAAGCCATCTTAAATTGGACCCACATGAAGATTAACTTCTTATACTTGTGAAACTTATTGAATAATATCCTTAATTTAGAAGTGAAAATACCTTTTGTGTGGAAAAATTTGTATGCCTATACTAGCTGATATTTTTAATATTGGTATTCTACAGGCCATTTATTGAAACCCCTACCCTCCTTCTTGTGCATATCTAAAAATTCAGATGTATATGTCTAACTTGTATAAACTTTCTTCTCAAACCCATTGTTGGAGAAGTAGACCTTTGATTCATATGGTCTACTAGATATGTTTATTTATTTATTTAGGTCTTTTTGAGATAGGGTCTTACTATATACCTCAGGCTGGCCTTGAGCTTACTTTGTAGCCCAGGCTGGTCTTGATCTTACAATGATCCTCTTGCTTTGACCTCCCAAGTGCTGGGATTACAGGTGTGTGCAACACACCTGGCTAGATACGTTCATTTAAATGAGACTTGAGTGTGTACTTAGTGACATGTTTCCATGGAAGTTACTCTAACAGCTCAATTTTGACTGCATGAGGATTACTAGGGCGTGACTGAACATACTGAACAAAAGTTCTTTTGTTTTGTTCATTTAGTATAATACATGTTGGTGGCTTTACATTTACTTGAAGGATGCAATACCTCTGGTTTCTATACAAGAAAGGTGTAGTGTTTAATATATTGTATCTTTAGTGACTGCAAAAGCATATTTCAAAGGGGGCTTTACTTGAATATGCTGCCTACTGATGAGTAAATCCTTGTTCTATTTTCAATTCTCAGCCTTTGTAAGTATTTGGCATCAGTTACACACTTACTGCTTTTGTGTACTTCTCTACGGTGGATATGATTTTACAGAAGTCAGAGTTCTTTGTATCCTTTCATGTCTGGGCAGATCAAAGCCAAATGCAAATTAGTCCCTGTGATATTTCTATACAAGAAATATCAAATATTAGTTTCATTCTATCCTGATCTAAATGGAGATGTTGAGGCTCTGTGAGCTAAGTAATGTGAGGTGATTTAGCAAGGAGAAGAGGCAAGCCTCTGGACACATATGCTGCTGTTAAATTCAATGGAGGACCTATTTACTTTCACTAAGTCTTTTTGTAACTCTGATAAGATAATCGTAATATGAACAAAAAGGCCAAGTAAAATCATGAAAATTAACTCCTGACATTTTTTTCCATTGACAGATTTTTCCAAAGGATCTTACAGATACGCACCAATGGTGGCATTTTTTGCATCTCATACATATGGAATGACTACACCTGGCCCTATCATTTTTAATGATCTGGTGCTTAATTATGGAGCTTCCTATAATCCAAACAATGGAAAATTTCACATTCCTTACCTTGGGGTATATGTTTTCAAATACACGATTGCATCCTTCAGTACTCATATCCGTGGTTTCTTAGTGGTAGACGGAGTAGACAAGCTCGCGTTTGAATCTGAAAACTCTAACAGTGAAGTGCACTGTGATAGAGTCTTGACCGGGGATGCCTTATTGGAGTTAAATTATGGGCAGGAAGTGTGGTTGCGACTTATGAAAGGAACAATTCCAGTCAAGATTCCCCCCGTTACTACATTTAGCGGTTACTTGTTGTATCGTACATAAGTCAGATGAAAGGCAGACTTTTACAGGAAGTGCTGTTATTTATCTTTGCATACACAGCTACTACACCAAGTGAAAATCAATATTTTTTTTCCAATTTGAGTAAAACTGTATGTGTATCTATTCGTAAAATTGTTTGCATGTCTTTTAGAAAGTCTGTATGTAAAGGAACTCTTGCTCCGAAAGTAATTTAGAGGCTCAGGAAACAAAGTACCTTGGCTAGGTTAAGTATTTTTATTTTCGTTCCTTTGTTTTTTAGTCATTACAATGTAAAGTAATACTATAAAATGTCAGTCGCATAATATTGTTAGTGGGCATGGTCTTTCCAGTAAAACACTCAAAGTTTCTTGTATTTCATGTATATAAATCTGAGATAATTTTCAGTAACAGATTAATAAGCAGCTAGATTAATAAATTCAAATAAATGACTCAAAAAGACCATTAAGTGCTTTTTAAAACTACTTTTATGCTATCAAGTCTATCAATTTTATGTATTAAACTTTTCATTTGGAATAAAAATTAAGAACAGTGAGTTGGAAATGTGAAATATGCTTGACTTGTGTTCTCTTTCTGCAATTAGAAAATAATCATTGGTATGTACATGAAAACTTGCATCTAACTCATAAATAGATTAGACGTTGGCTTACCTCATTATATCTACAGGGGAAATATACAAGCATTTTAGAGTAAGTATCCTTGAATGCCACTACATGCAGATTTGCCACTATTATTAAAAAGGAGTAATCACTTACAGGATACTCTCAAATAGGAGGTGCTCCCTGTGCCCTGCTCTTCTCCTGAGTAATGCACATGTAATGTCTCATCAATCTCTCATAATAACTCACGCCATGTGGGCATTATCATTATATCCACAGTTGAAAAGTAAGACATGGTGTGGTTAAGCAATGGAGGAAGCCCGCAGCTCATGAAGACAGAGGCAGCATTGGAGCTCAGGCCATTGCTACAAAAGAGCCTCTCTAGCCCTCGCTGTGTCCTCTGGCAGGTGGACAAGAATTTACTCCATGGACCCCTATCAATGAACCTTTCCTTTGTCTCTAATTTATGTTTTGATTTTTTTTTTTTTTTTTTTTTTGGTACTGGGAATCAAACTCAGGACCTTGTGCTTGCCAGGCAGATGCTGTGCAACTGAGCTACCTCCCTGGTCCTTCCAATTTTTATTTGAATAATATTGTGGTGAACATCTTAAAAATTCTGCCTATTCTTCTCATATTGGACAAAGCATTTCTAGAGAATGAATTCCCATTATTATAGTAAAAATAATGGTGAAAAAATAATTTTGGTATGGCAAGTCAACCATATGAATTACATATTAACATTTGAATTACACAGTATATATTATTAATATTTTTCTGCTCATGAGAAATATAGAAGATACATAGAAGCTAAGCAATATTATTACAAATTAAGGAGACTTTCTGGAATGAAGAATAAACATTTTTTTCTTTGGGTAAGTACAAGCAAATTGTCATTAAGAACATTTTACCAACCTGTAGTTTTATCAATATGTAAAACAGTATTCTTTATATTCTACACATATTCATCAGAACTCACATTTTGAAATATTTTCAATATTTTTTGAAACAGGACCTCATGAAGTCATTAAGATTAAACTTGAACTTGCAATCATCTCTATGTAACAGGAATTTTTTTTATTAGAACAGATCTTTTTATTCATTGAATTAAGAGAATGTAGCTATATATCTATCTTATTTTAAATATACAGATACAAAATGGTCCTTCATTTGTATCCCTTTTTTTGTTTAGTTTTGTCAGAGAAGGGTATTCCATTGTCATTTAAATATTGTAGGTGCATGAATTCAGGAAAATATTCCATTACAGTACAGTGGTCCATAGTAGTGCATTATCCATAGGACTAGCTTTATCAGAAGTTGTTGACTTGAGACTTTTACAGCTCAGCATATTAATACAGCTTAACTTTTTATACTTTTCTGCTGGATGGTTAAGACCAAGATAAAGCAAGACCCATATAACAAGAAATGTAACTTTTGTATCTGATAAGGTCAGTCAAGTCCTCTCAGGATTTATCCTAAAACCCTGTACCACATTTTGTGGATCCTTTGTCAGTGTCAGCCATGTGGATGAGTCACGGACATTTCTTGACCAATTTGCTCTCTGTGAAAGCCTGAGAGAATGTTTTCTTTCCATGTGGCTCTCCTTAGGCACACTCTACATCATTGATCACATTCCTCTGTGGCCCCATAATCTCCTTGATCAGAAAATTTGGGACACAACTGAGTTACATGATGTGTAACAGGAATTTGAAAAGTTCTAAATCTTGAAAGTATGTGTTTAAATCTTATATGTGAACGTTCATAATAGCCCCAAACTAAATTATCCAGATGTCCAATTATTAAACAAGTAAGCAAAGTTTTGTATATCTATACAACAGAATGTTACCAAGTGATAGGAATGAAGAAGCCACACCTTACAAATCTCATAACACAATGCACAAGAAGAATTAAAGCTGCAGCTCACAAGCCCTTGAGCCCAGCTGTATGTGAACACTCTCCGAGGGGACCCTAATCAAGATAAAGTACCTGGCCTTTCCTACTCCAGTCACATTCAGGGGTGGAAGAGTCAGTCTTCCAGGAAACAGCATGAGTCTGGGAGCTGAAAACTGGAAGTTGGATGAATCACCTTCTGGCCGTTTAGGTGTAAATATGTTGTTTTCCAAAACATTTTAAAAATCTTGATACTTTTCTCATTCCCTGCCTAAAAATGTAGCATAATCTAAAGTGCTTTTCATTTTATTTCATCAGGTACTCAGGAATGAAACAGGCTTTCTGCTTTCCAAATAGACTTTCCCACATACATTTCAGAGCTTTCAATATACTACTTGTCTTCAGAAGGATCAGGATAGAAAGAAATAAATCATTTGCCAGTGGTCATTAGGGCCCCTTGAAACTTAATTATTGATTTTATAATTAGGTAGTTTACACTTAACATGAAATGATTATTTGATATTTGGGATTTGACTACTGATATCATTCTTTATTGTTCTATGTACATGGAGAATATACAACTACATAATCAATTTCCCAGAGCAACCAACAGGCATAATTTCAACTGTAAACTTGCAAGTTTCTATGAACTTGCTTAGTTATATTTAAAAAGCTATCTAATTTAATGTGAGAAATGCAATCTAGTGATGCATTCTATTTGTCATGCACACTTGTTTATTGATTTCTTCTACAGAGATAGCCAAATACCTTGGCTGCTTTTTTTTTTCCCTCGCTACCTTCCTGCCCAGCAAGTTACCGAAGACTGTCAAACAAAACAATAACAACTAATGACTGTCTCTGAGACATTCATTCATCAATTATTAATAAATGCCCACTATGTGGTAAGCATGATGCATCACAGAAAGCATACAATATAAAAGCAGATATCCAATAAATCAGTACAAACAAATGCTCGAGTTGAAACACACTTTGCAAAGGTATGATTGTATTTATTGTCATCAACATGAAAGGAAGTTCTTGGAGAATGGGAAATTCATCCTTGTCCCTCACATTTTTCTGTCTCTTTGACAAAATTTTCACCCTCTTTAGAATCCATGCAGAAGTTAAGACTGCCCATATTCAAAGCCACTTATACCTATTTCTGTTGTTTCTTATATTTCACCAGTTAAAACTCTCATTTTATAAGAATGAGCTAACAT